>JAPWTK010000781.1:0-163632 GCA_029963805.1 Aromia moschata | reverse complement strand
TGTTATGGAGACCAACTTTATTTTTCTAACGACAACCCGTAGGTTTTCTCTCAATATCTGAAAGAGCAGCTTTTTATCTTTGCTGTACAGTAAAAATTTGATATTGTTACACAAAGAAATTTTCGAAAAAAAAAAAACAAGTTAATTTTTGTAAAATAATGCTATTCTTACTTTATTATTTATTTTACAAATGAAACAACAAAACAAAAGTTAGCGAATGAGGTGTTTAAAGTGATCTCCATTTTCCGCTAAGCAATGCTCAAGTCGTTCCAAAAACTCTTCAATAACATTTACTATGAAATCATCAATGGAATGGCCCGATTTCATTTTAAATTTTCTATTTTAGTCTTCAATGTTATCTGGTCGATTAACATAAATTTTACTATTAAATACCCCCACAGAAAAAAAAGTTAAAGGGACTTAGATCCGGGAGCGCGCTGGCCATTCAATTATACTTCTTCGGACTATCCAGTGACCTGTAAATTGTGCATTTAAATACTCCCTGATATTTGCCGCAAAGTGTGCCTCATCCTGCTGGAATGGTCCATAGTTGTTGGTTAATAACATCATTTTCACCCGGAAACAAGTCTGCAATATGAAATAATGTAATTTCTTAGCAGATCCAAATATTTTTCAGAATTTAAATTCCTATCTATGAAGAAAAGTCCAACAATACGTCCTTCAGAAATGTCTGTCAAAAAATTAAAAAAATAAAGTTGGTCCATAACAACCAAACAAAATTATTTCATGTTGATGGAAACATGACAAATGAACTGAAAAACTTTAACTCAGGACATTTTTTCGTATACAAGGTAAATTTCGTATAAAAGGAGAGGGGAGACGCGACGGTATAAAACAGACTGTTACCGTCGTGGGACGGTATGGTATACAAAAGTGAACTTGAACTAAAGAGGGCGAATCTTTATTATTTTGTTGTTTTAAGCAGTTAAGAAGATCTTAGAACAAATTAACATTTGAGGGTTCATCCCAAAAATTAAAAGTTAAAAACTGATATAAAACTGATACCTACCTCAAAATTTTCAAAATCATTAATAAAGCAAACATTTTAAAAACTTGAAAAACTTATGGGCATTTACTTAGGCAGTTGATAATAAATTTCAACTTTATATTGTGTCCTTTTGTCGAATTATGGATCAAAATCAATATGTTTGAAAAATGCACTGTAAATGCTATGTTTTTTTCTACTATTTGCCGGTGCTTTAAAAGTTGAATTATTCATAAATAATGTATAATTATTCATAAATAATTATTCATAAACAATGTATTTGATCCAAACTTGGACTATTCATAGAAACATATGTTTACACTATCACAATCATGTTTCTGAGGAGACGAGTTTCCTTTAAAAGGAGTGGCGTGACGGACGGGCGTAACGGCTGATACACGAGCTCGGCAAAGGTATTTGGAATTACACGCTCATCACGCACGGACAGCATGGTCTTTCACAACAGTCTAGGTAGTCAGTGGTGATGTAGAAATCTGTTTCATTTGGGGACAGTAAAAGTTGATTTAAGCCTAATAGCACTGCCACACACACACACAAAAAGTTGTCTGAAATGTATATGCGATATATGGTCTCCGAAGTATTTTTTCTCGCTGAACACGAATTCGGTGTTAGAATTGCTCCATTACCCTTCAATCTCCAGCAAATTGCTTCAATCGTCAGAAAAATTAAGACTTTGTGCCGTGCTTTACGAACCGTGCTTTAAGTGTAATATATGGTTTCAGAAGTATTTTTCCCGCTGAACACGGATCCGGTGTTACACCACCGATATCAGAATTACACCACTGGTCCTCGATTTTCAGCAAAGCACTGAAGAACACCGCCACAATCCGGTGTCATAAAGTACAGCTCATTAGTGAAAATTCTTCATTTTTCTGAAGATTATTCAACATTTTGCTGAAGACTGAAGGGTGATGGAGGAATTCTGACACCGGATTCGTGTTCAGCGAAAAAAAGATACTTCGGAGACCGTATATCGCATGTACATTTCAGACAACATTTTTGTGTGGCGGTGTTCTTCAGCGCTTTGCTGAAGCATGAAAATAGATGGCACATTTCTGATACCAGATCCGTGTTCAGGTGGAAAAAATACTTCGGAAATCATGTATCACACGTAAAACACGGCTCGTAAGCACAAAGTCTTCATTTTTCTGACGATTCTTCAGCATTTTGCTGAAGATTGAAGGGTGCTGGAGCAATTCTGATACTGGATCCGCGTTCAGCAGGAAAAAGTACTTCTGAGATTATCTTATTCACATTATTATCTAATCGTTGGACCGTACACTTGCAGACTTTATTATAAGGTAATGAGGGGTGCAGATTCAAAACTCACATTATACACTTTTAAAATTTTTTTCAGGAAGAAGGAATAACTGATTTCTCACTCTTTAAGTGACTTAAGGCTCTGACATTTTTTTTTTGTATTTGTATTAGAACTTTAAATTTGCTTTTCAATTGGTGAAATAACAGCGCAACAATATTTGACTCCAAGAAAGTGAATTAAAATTTGGATAATGTGAGTTTTGATACAACTTTTTGGATAATGGTAGTTTTACTCCAAATTATTCTACATAATATTATTTTTTACACTAAAATTCATGAAGTTAAGACAAGGAACTTGGAAACAAACTCAATAGTATATCGGAATAACACGGAACCAACTTTCTAGGAAAGCTAAACAAGAAGAGAAGCAAAACTCATATTCTCCTTAGGCAGTCGGTCTTATTGGTTTATCGCTTTAAGCTTTTTCATTGGTGAATATGGATAATGTGAGTTTTGGGAACTTCAGATCGTAGGAGAATGTGATGGAGGAGAAAAATGGTGTAATTCAACACGATGAACAAGATAGCGCCACTAACTCTATTTCCGAAAATTATGGATAATGTGAGTTTTGCATCTGTACCCCTCGTATTATAATTTTATTTTTTGAAACAAATAACTTCTATTATTTCGTAAAACTAATAGTTAATCCACATAACAAATGCTTTGTTAATTACAACTACCAATGGTTATCAGGACATATATAATAAAATGAGACAATTGTATTACAACTTTTTTATTACAATCAATAAATGACACCTTAAAAAGTACATACTTAATATTATATTTCAAACTCGTTTTCATAAACTGCAATATCGTTTTCATAAACTGCGTTTAAAATGTGAGACCTGCTTCCGAATATGTATTAAAAATTTTCTCGACGGAGTGAACAAATGCTGCTGCACGTAAATTGATCCCCAAGTTATATTTGTCTGCCGTTATCATGATGTTCTGAAACATAGACGAGAAAATTAGAGTTATGATAATAATTGAAAATGTATCAAAATAAATTAAGTCTTAAGTCTAGAAATTAAAAGAAGTTAACTTAATATTAAGTATGTAAAAGTCTGCTAAGCAGGGGCGGCTCGTGGAATTTAAGATTTTCGTATTTTCGTAACGAAGCATAGGATCCACATCATATTTTAGGGGGTAATTACTAGACCTTAAGTATAGAAGGCTGCTGTCAGCAAAAAAAAAAACAAACGTAACTGGCCTCATAAAATTATCTTGAAAACGATTTTAAAAATATTTACAAAATATTTTAAGTAAATACGAAGTCTTTTTATACTTGGGATTTTTTTCGTAATTTCAAGATCTGTAAAAGTTATAGCAATTTGAATTTTTTATTTCATCCCAACATTTCTTATTTGAAATTTCAACAGTTAATTTAAAAATTAACCAAAATGAAAATTTTGCATATAACAATAAGAACTTTTATAGTCACTTGGTAATTCTGAAATATTTTGCAAGATCTTCTTGTGAGGTATTTTGAAATTTTTTTAGCAAGTTTCATTTGAAGTTTTTTTGCTATTGTAGTCTACTTAGGTCTAGTAATGATCCCCTAAAATATGATCATGGGTCCTATGCTGGCTTACGAAAATACGAGCATCTCAAATTCCACTCGCCACTGGTAGTCCAGTCGCCACTGGATTGGATTGGTTGCTAGTTAAAGCAAACAATCTAATAAACAAAAATATGAGCTGTATATATCACAAGAGTAAAATATTTGTTTTTTTGTTGGCCTAAAAAATAAACATCATGTAGGTACCTAAAAAATTCTATAAAAACAAGAACATCCTACCAAACGAAATCAGATAAAAGATGACAAAAAAATATAATTAAAACATTAACTGTATCCCAATTTATTGAGGAAAATATAATACAGTAATTATACCTCACTTATCGCTTCTCAGTAAAGCTACAAGGAAGAAAAATTGATGTATATATTAAAAAAGAACTTATTTATTAAAAAAAAAACCTATAAAAGTACGTAATAAGAACGGTATAAAATGTTTATTTAAAATACAGCCATGAATGTATTGTATATAAAATCTTATAAACACAAGAAATATGTATATGTAGATACATAATGTAGCAAGTAAAACATTTTTTTTTTTATATATATTTCTTACTGCTGATAAGTCGAAAGTTAGAAGAAAACGCAAAAGCGTGTTTGTGTCAGTAAATAGAAAAACGAAATATAGACGAAAAAGCAAATAAATCTAGGTATCCTATTATTATTAAAATAAATAAAAAGAAGTCGTATATAATAAATTAAGACATACCTGACAATAAAGGGATGTATAACGTGGAGATAAAACGAAGGTGGTCTTCTTCAGGGCTTCACAATAACACCATTTAACAAAGACAATAAGACATAGATTACACAACAGGTCATTTATTACCAGAGGTAGATTAGTTCTCCACAGGTGAATTATATGATACTTTCTTATTTTCTTATTAGACCATTAAAGACCTTTATCATTAATTAGACATGATTAATTTTTAGATTGTGTCTTATTTTAAGTTTAATAAAAAATATTTTTGAAACAATATTCGTAGGTTTACTGCAAAAACCCTTTTGTTTTTGTCTGGTCCATATCTGATCAAACTAGACATATTTGAACTAATACACCAAAAACTAATAATAATAATCACAATGTCATGCCTTGTAAATGAGCTTTTGAGTTTTTCCTAAATTAAATAATAGTTTGATGAAAAAGGCAGAGTTTTCCTTTGACAGAAAAAGTTAATGTTCGATATCTCGACAATTACTTTTCGGAACTTAACGGATTTTTCCAGTAACCCCACGAATTATGTGGGTAGATATTATTTTATAATTTTTACAAATCACAAATTTACTTATGTGGTTAGCTTATTTATTTCTTTGAGTCCAGAATGAATACTTATGTTTTGGAATTTAAAATGAGGAGTCCCACTCCTAGTTTTACTGACGTATAATTTTAGGCAACAGAAAAAAAAAACTTTAAAAAATGACATATGCAATATTAAGACTGGTATATTTTTACCAGTTTGTAAATTTTTGTCTAGTACACAAAATGCACTTACAATCACTACAAAACTTTGATATATGTTTTAGACACAGTGAGTCACAAAATTATTTGTACCCTTTCAAAGATTAAAATTAACTTGAAACATCCTAGATATAAAATGGGCAGAATCAGCACCGTGGTTAACCGTTGGTTTTATAGTGTTCATTTGAAGTTCAATCAGAACCGAAAAAGTTAGTTTTTTCGTCGTCCGAGATTATAAATACTGTTTTTGGTTCCAACGGCAGACGTTTTGTGTGACGAACGACAAATACTGAACCGGAAAATGAAGAACTTAAAACCAACTCTCAATTACGGTGACGGTTCGTTGATGACTAGGGTTTGTATGGCAAGGGGTGGTGTCGTAAACCTGTTTTTATTAATGAATTGACGAATAAATGGTAGGTACATTTAAAAATACCACATGAAAATATCGCACCAAGCACGGCAAAATTAGAGCTACAAGGAAATTATTATTTTCAACCTGATAGACAGTTGTTGGATCAATAGTTGCCAGTTCACAGCAATTCCGTATGCCATCTCAAAGCTTAACCTAAACAAATATTTTGTGGTCTGAAATAGCATTACGGCCACGGAAAATTTATATCTCAAATAGATACTTGGTAAAGAAAAACATCTTAGAGATTTGGAATATATCCCCTGTCATCATTCAAAACTTACCCATTTAAATGTCATAATTGCTGTAGGACCTGGACTTACAATATAGTAAATTGTACTTTTAACTTTTATTTCTATTTCTATTAATGAATAGGTAGGGTACGAATAATTTTGTGGCCCAATTTTTATACTTCTTTTAGTAAATTATATATTTTTATTTTTCTAATCTTTGTTCAGTGACTTCCAGACGTCTGCGTCTGAGTGACGTTTAATTGCTTAAAACTTAACACATTTACCCTCAAAAAAATCTCAGCATTCCCTATTTCCTATCATTAGGATGTTTCACGTTAATTTTAATCTTTGGAAGGGCACGAATAATTTTGTGACTCACTATAGGTAATAAAATTAACAGAAGTCAAGAATTACAATATATATATGTATATATGTTTTCTGGTCTAAGACCAAAAAAAATCAGAAATCAATTACTTATTAACAGTTGAAAACAGTTCATTAAATAGGACGAACATAAACTAGCAACAACACAGTAAAGTTTTTTACGACATACAGGTATGGTACAATCATAGGATTAGGAGTAAAGGTAAGAAGTTTTTGCTAGTCATTCTTTCATGCTACCGTTTCCTTTACATTATGATATATAACAACATGCAATTAAAATATTGAATATACTTTATTGTTGTGTCAACAAAATACTTTCCGGTTATCAATAAAATTATTTAAAAAAAATATTACATGATAAGCTGAAAAATAAAATTGCAAATAAAAAATAAAATACTTTTTTTAAGTTTCCCTTAATGTAAGTGAAAGTAAAATAAAGTGAAAGTGAAAGTAAAGTAAAATATATCATTGAATTTAGAAAGTAAGTCCGGCTTCAGAGTAAGTGTTAAATATTTTTTCAACAGAGTTAATATATGCCGCTGATCGGATATCCAGTCCCAAATTGTATCTTTCAGATGTTCTCATGATGGCCTGAAAAAAGGAATGCAAATGACTTATTTGGTGACAACAAACACATTTAAATGCATTATATTTTAGCAAAAAGGGCAAGACACAATAGGTCGGTAGGGTATATTTTGTGAAAAAAAAATAAAACTATTTACCACAAACATCATATTTTACAATCAATATAATGGTGTATTTAAACAAATAATAATATAAACACTTTATACAAAGATGTTTACACATATACAGAAGAATAAATTAGCAAATTCGACAGTTACATAAAATTATATTTTATAATTTTTGAATGACCCTTACAATCAAAAGAACAAATACATTAGAATCGAATGGATACACCACATATTAAAAAAATATATTTACTTTTTATGTTTTCCTTAACATGACTAAATTACTTGCATTACAAAAAGTACCTGCATTAATATACCTTGGTAACGTATGCACTAACGTATGCCTGTCATATTAGTACAATAATTACTCATATAAGTATTTAGTGGTAAAAGATGTAAAAATATTAAATGAGTGGCAAGGTTTAGATAAATAGTAGGTACTACCTATGAATGAACAGACTGTACAAAAAGTACCGAAACAGCCAATTTTCATGGTGATGATCTGAAATCGGGAAAAGGACCTGTGTAAAAGTTGTTGGTCGAACCCTTGAACTTGACCTTGACGGTGATCAAGGACATTTGAAGGTCAACTTGAAAATTTCAAATAGACACTCATTTTTGACTCCGGATTCGGACACAGCGTTAAATTTTACATTGATTTTAAATGGGAACATCTATCTTTTAACACCGGATTCGAAAAGAACAGAAATCAAGACATTCATATGTGCATATCTACTTTTACGCTGGATCACCACATTATACATCAGATCACCTTGGAATCACTAAAGTCAGAAATATTTGTTAAGCAGTAGCGGCAGGTGGAATTTGACATGCTCGTATTTTGTAAAACGAAAACTTGCAAATTTTTTTTTTACAAAAATGGCTGCCTCCCGGCATATCTTTGAAACGGCTTGCAAAATATTTTCTTTTTATAGTCTTTTAGTTTAAGTCTTTTTATACTTGTGATTTTCTTGACATTTTGAGATCTCTAAAAGTTATGGTAATTTGAATTTTTATTTCATCACAACAGTCTGTGAGATTTTACAATAATTGAGGAGCTTGCTGCAAAAACGATGCAGCTCCATTTTCAACGCGTGACGAGGTTAGCTGCTTATAATTTCGATAAAAATATTAGACGTTATTTAACGCAAATTCGACGCAGCTCAGCATATGTCAGTATGTATACTCCACGAACTGAGATGTGTGGAATTTGCGTTAAATAACGCCTAATATTTTTATCGAAATTATAAGCAGCTAACCTCATCACGCGTTGAAAATGGAGCTGCATTGTTGTTGCAGCAGGCTCCTCAATTGTATCTTTAAGCAAAATAAGAATTTTGAAAAAATCACAAGTATAAAAAGACTTTATTCGGTGTAAAAAAGCAGTGGCGGTTGGTGATATTTCGTTAGCCATATCTTGAAAACGACGCATGGGACCCACTTCACTTTTTAGGTGATGACTATATACCTCCTTACAGAAAAGATTTATAGTGAAAAAAACGCCAACAAAGTGCGAACAAATTTTCAAAAAACCTGGAGCACTCCCTGGGATCTCAGTAACGCTCTGTGGAATATTTGCAGTAAATTTTTTTCATAATCTAGAAACAAATATAAGGAGAGGTTTTTCGATTTGTTACAAAAAAATTTTTTTTAAAAAAAGTTATGGTCATTTTAATTTTGGGAAACAAATGTTCCTATAGAATTAAAATTAAAATGGCCATAACATTTTGAAAAAAATATTTTTGTAACAAATCGCGAAACCTCTCCTTATATTTGTTTCTAGATTATGAAAGAAAATTTACTGCAAATATTCCACAGAGCGTTACTGAGATCCTAGGGAGTGCTCCAGGTTTTTGAAATTTTTTTCGCAAACTTTGTTGACGGTTTTTTCACTATAAATCATTTCTGTAAGAGGTATATAGTCATCACCTAAAAAGTGAGGTGGGTCCTATGCGTCGTTTTCAAGATATGGCTAACTGAAATATCACCAACCGCCACTGTAAAAAAGTATTTATCCGGAGAAAAGTATTTACTCGGTGATTATGAAAAAAAAATATTTCGCAAATATTTTGCAAGCCATTTCCACGATCTTCCCGGAGGCAGCCATATATGGAAAAAAATTGGCAAGTTTTCTCTGAAGATTTTTTGCCATTATAGCCTTTTACTTAGGTCTAGTAACCACCCCCTAAAATATGGTGCCTCCTTACGGAAATACGAGCATGTCAAATTCCACCGGCCGCCACTGACATCATGGATTCTGTAGGTCAAAGGTATCCCGGGTTGGCCCATGTTGGCTTAGGTAAGTATAGCAAATTTACCAGCTAAAAAAAATATGTGTGAGAGGGAACGCGGTATCAAACGGGTCACGTAAATGCCAATCGCTGCAACGCCCTGCCAATCGCTTCAGCACGGATTGGGGAATGCGGCACGCGGACACGCGGTTCGACACAGGTGGGGCTTTACAGGCGGCGCGTATGCGCAGAAATGCTTTGTCGTATAAAGATATACACTGTCTTATACTGTATGTTCTAAGTCTTGTATGACAGATTTTCTCGATTTCAGATCCACCCCTTCGAGAAAATCGGCGAAATTGATGATTAGCTTAAATTGACCTTACGTTTGTTCCTTTATGACCCATTAACCTCATGGCATGATTCTGAATGTAAAATTTCGTCTCCATATCTGGGGTCAAAAAAGGTGATCCCATTTAAAATTTTAAAGTTGACCTTCAAATTACCTTGACGATCACTTTCAAGATCAATTTAAAGATCAGAATTAAGTTCGTCTCTCAAAATAAAATAGCTTTAACACTCGATTCATGTCATTTTCTTGATTTCAAGTAACTACTCGAAAAAAATCGACATGATCAGTTCAACTTTGTTTTAACCCTGTATGACCTTTTCACCCCATGGCATGAACATATTTTTGCATGATGTAAAATTTCATTCTATTCCAGTGCGGGGTAAAAAAATGGATGTTCCCGTTTGAAATACTGAAATACCTAAAATATATGTTTTTTGTTACACCAAATAAAAAAAAATGTACTGAAACAAACCAGTTTTAGAACAACTAGGCCAAGCCCAATATATTTTAACGTGCCAAAATTAGTAACAGCACGAACATATACATAAAAATTAGGAAAAAATTCCGTAGAATTGAATAAACTGCTTTTCCACAGCTGAATTTCGCCGTGTCATATTCAAAATGGCGTCCAAAGTTGGCCAAAACACTTTTATTTCGTTTCTTTAATTTTAATTTTGTAGGAACATTTTGTTTCTCAAAATTAAAATGGCCATAACTTTTTGAAAAAAAAAATATTTTGTAACAAATCGAAAAACCTTATATTTGTTTCTATATTATGAAAAAAAATAAACTGCAAATATTTCACAGAGCGTTACTGAGATCCCAGGGTGTCCTACAATTTTTTTTGAAAATTTTTTTCGCAAACTTTGCTGACGGTTTTTTTCACTTTAAATCCTTTCGGTAAAAGGTTTATCACCTAAAAAAACCATCCCATGTGTTGGATACGGAATAGAGTAAGTGATCGCATAGACAATTTTTGGTGATCGTTATATACAAACGAACGCACCTCGCGGAGAAGAAGAAGATATATATATTTTTGACCAATAAGAATAGAGACCTAGAACAAGGAGACCGAGCTCGCGTAAAATAGGTATCGAGAGAACGGCACAAACGACGTCGAAATCCGCTAGAGTTTATTTTTATTAGCGGCGCTGCGAGCGCCGCATTTATTAGCTTCGGGAGCCTTCGGGAGTTTCGTAAACAGAGCGTCTAACCCTGAATGTACCCAAATCTTGTACTTGTGCGCGCTACCGCCTTGCGCAGGTAATAGTCTGCCGCCATATTAAGTTTATCTTTCGACGTATTTTGTGCCGCCCGAAACACGCGAGCTTGGTCTCCTTGTTCTAGTATTCTTGTTTTTGACATTACTAAGGACTAGTGTGGAAAAAAAGCAGAGCTAGGCAACATTCAGTGGAATGGCCGCTGTTGACATTTTTTATGTTTTATGTTAATAAAAGTTGTTTGGTGCTATACGCGAATATTCTTTGTGAGAAGACAAACTTATAACCACCTTGCGTTCGTGGCTACAAGAAACGGTGTGTTCTTGAGATTGCGCGACACCATGCGTCGTTTTCAAGATATGGCCAACTGAAATATCACCAATCGCCACTGCTTAGAGTTCAGTTAGGACTTAAAAGTTTCTTCAAGACTTTCGTGTACAAATAAAGGCGCGAATCGTAATATGATCGTTAATATGCTAAAATAACCGCGCAAAAGTCGCCAATTTTTTTTTTTCCGAAAAAAATTATTTTTTTCAGAAAGTTTAAATTATATCGAATGGCGTTATTGCCAATCGATAGCTGCTATTTTTTTACAAATTAAAAAAAAACTACCCTACGACGTTTTGAAGCCGATCTTTTTTTTTTCGAAAAATCGCCACCCTCATTTCTTAATAGTAAGGGCTGAAATTTGCACAGATCGTAGTTAGATACTTGTACTTTCATATAAATATTATTTTATGGCAATCAATGTCATTTCCTGATCTGTAGACTACATGGTATTGGCCCCTATCAAGAAGACTGGAGACCAGGAGAGAACTCCGATGAAAAATGCGAGACGGTGTACGGATCCACGAGATGGCGATGCTGTCGACGGAGATGCAAGACATTCCGTGGCGGTAAGCCAAACCGGAAAACGGCCCGTTTTTCGGAAGGCGACGAATAGCGGCCGCGGCTCTCTTTCGATCCGGTTTTTTCGACGGCGTCGATATTACGGTATTTTTCCGAATTTTTCGAGGGGTCGCTCCCCGTTCTACTTGCTGTATTAAATATATCGTTTTCCGCTACACGAGGCGAAATTCCGGGTTGGGACACCCGGTTTCACTAATGTCATTGCCGAAATTCGCAGTCACCGCGACGACCGTGAAACCGCCCGGAGAACGTCCAATTTTGCCACTTTTCCAACGCGGCTATTTTAGCATATTCACGATCATATTACGATTCGCGCTTTATTTGTATACGAAAGTACAAGTCTTGAAGAAACTTTTAAGCCCTAACTGAAATCTCTAAGTGCATTTGTGTATGAATTATTGGAGTTTAAAAAAAAAAAGCATTTTTTTGCAAAAACTATCAGGAATTTTGCAGTGTTTCTACTTATCGAGGACTATACATTCCCCAAGTTTCATGAAAATATATTATATCTTTTTCGAAGATATAAGCAATTGAAAAAATCGCGATTTTTACCTGTTTTTTTGCAATAAAAAATTTCTTTATTTCTTTATTAAAGTCGGATTAGGCTTAAATTGTTCGTTTTAATAAGTTCTGCAACTTTTATTTGAAACTTTTTTTTGTAGGACGCATAGTTTTTTTTTAATGAAAAAAGTGTTTTTGGCCAACTTTGGACGCCATTTTGAATATGACTCGGCGAAATTCAGCTGTGGAAAAGTAGTTTATTCAATTCTACGGACTTTTTCCGATTTTTTATTTATATTTTCATGCCGTTACTAATTTTGGCAAAAAAAACTAGGTATTTTTGACAACGGGCCTGGCCTACACAGGCTTACGCATTTTCAGTGTTATCAACCAATATCTATTTTTAACTTATAATCTATTTTAGTATTTATTTGTATTTTAGATAAAATCAGGATATCCATAGGGTTCATAAATATGGGCCATAACCCATAACGTTTGATCGGCACTATAAAACTATGATAATGAAAGTCCTATATATAGTATTTTTTAAGCACCTTGTAAATTATATACGCGTCTATTTCTTGACCCTGCATACGTACGCCACTGACCGATCCTGCCAAGGCGTCAGGATCAGCGAATGCGCAGTAGTACGACATCCCGGTGCGGGAGGGCAGATTAGTCTAAAGCAGTTTAACACGCGAGAAGGCAAACATTCTGAACCCTAGGTATCAATCTATTTCACACTAGCCTTTACTGTGATACATGCATATACATGTGTAGTTGAATTAAAAAGCATTTAACAAAAAAATCCAAACTAGGACTTTAAGTACAATCACTTTAACAAGTATTTTAAAGTTTTCACTTCACATATTTTGTAATATATTTGAGTTTGTTATCGTTCTGTGTTTACATTTTCATTGGCAAGCAGTCTACAAGTGGGACTCACAGTTGTCTAGAAAGATTTCATATTCTTATTTCCTCACTATTTTAAGAAGTATAATCCAGGTATTAAATACATACCAAAATGTTTTAATATGAATTCAAACTTCTAATACACACGTTTAGTTTGAATTTTATAAAATACAGATTAAATTAAATTCCTGTAGAAATCATTACAATAATTGTGTTACAGCATTACACATAAAAAAAATGTTGGACACACAACAAATCTCAAAATGTTGGACAAAACTGGTGTTAATTGTCACAAGGGTGATTTGAACCTGCACGATGTAGCTCTTGGAATAATCATCATCTGTCACCTGGCTCACCTACCCCTTGAGCTATCACAGATGTTTTGACATGCGTGAAACCTACATTAGCAATATTTATGATATGTGAAAAAAAAAATTGCATATAACACCCGACTCCTTACATATATTTTTTTTAACAATACTGCTATATTGTTAACAGTTATATTGAAGTGAAATTGAATTATTGATAAAAAAAATAACAATAGTGAATATAGTTATAGAAGTTTTAAGATTTATAATTTAGTTTCTACTCTTATGCTGTTTATGGTAATGATTTTTAAAACAGTGATCTCAATGTTTTAGATTAAAAATAAATATTTTTGTTCCATAAGTTTTAAAAATCAAATAAAAGACTCTGTTAAATACAACATTTAATTCAATAGTTTTACATGTTATTGGATAAAATATTTGGCCACCACTGGCAAGAAAATAGGTACCTAGCAAAACAGGACAAACGACTGACACACCAGGTATCTGCTGAAGAACTAATTTATGTAACTATGTATAGCTAACTAGTAATATTGGTTTATCATACTGGAAAATACTGAAATACTGCTTCATTCAACTTCTATAAATGTAATAAATTAATTACGAAAGAATAATTTAGTTGACTAGCCAAATAAAACTAACTTGACATCTATTTAAAAATTTTGTAGGTAATAGTATAAACTAATGTATTTTGTATCCATAGCGCAGTCCTATTTATTTTTTATTGAACTGTATGAACTAATGTCAACTGTATCGATACCTGATGCAAAGTTAAATAATCTTTATAAACTGAACCAAATTGAAATAAAACCATTCAGTGATTCAGATAAGTTTGTTAACAAATATAAACAGTTGACATACATAATACTATATTTTCAAAATGTATACATTTTTCTTATGAATTTTTCGAATAGGCACATAGATACATGTATCAGTACAGGCAAACTGAAGTTTCATGTACTGCTAAAACGAACTAGGTAAAAACTGAGCGTCCCAGATTTTGGTTTACAGGACTTAACTACTCACCCCGTATATTTACAAGTAAATTTTTGAAATAAAATTTGTTCAGCCTCATAAAATGTATTCAATTTTTCACTTGCTCATCACCTTGAACGTCAACTTAATTTTTTTTTTTTTGAATGGTAAACTACATTTTCTATTGCATGTTTATCAAAACATTCAAATTACTTTAACCTGCTCGCCCCCGGGATTTTTTCATAGAAATTTAAAAATTTTTTTTTTTAAATCGTATGCAAATTTCACATGCAATAGGCGTATAGAACAGAAAATTGTCTCGGCCTGACGAAAACGACCCATCCCGGGGCGAGCAGGTTAACTTAAAAATCTGTTTACTAGGTACTTCTTTAGCATAAAAGCACTGTGAAAAATTGCCCTTGTCAGTAGCAGAAAGCTTTAGAAAATGAACAAATAGTTGAAATGCAACTTATGGTTGGCAAGCAGAATGTATGTGACATTTTATTTTTAAGTTTGAGTTTTGTTTGGCAGGATTTGTTTAGTTTTCAAAGCCTACTACTAAAAAAGGCAATTTTTTTAGTGGTTTCAAATTAATTATTTTGAAAACTAGAAAATAAATGTTTTAGATACATTATTTGATTTTTTTTAAACATTGTGCTACAATAAAAACATGGGTTTCCATAAAAAAAACTTGAACTTCAACGACTTTCAAGGTAATAAATTAGTGAAAAACTTATTAGGTCGCTTTATAGGGTCTACGAGGCCGAGTAACTATTATTTGAAACATTTTCTGGTAAACATAATAAATAGTAAACTAAAATCTGGACACCCGATATATAAAATAATCTCCAAAATAAAATTTTGTTAAAAATGTATTATTTCAGTATAAAATCTGAGGCCAAAAATTCTATATTAGTAAAATGTAATTAATTAAATGTCAATATCAACTTTAAAATTTTCAGTTCTGAATGGTATTTATTAGTCAACTATTACATAATATGGAAGCTTCAAAAACCAGTTAGTGTAAGTCAAGAAACAATAGAAATGACACGAAATAAATTAGTTCTTTTAAAACTGTAACATAAAAAAAATTCTTGTAGGGATTCTAAGAATTTGTTTTCAGAAGAGTAAAATAATGACAAACGTTTTGTCAACTGAAAGTTTTAATGACAAAGAAGCAGTTACAATATATTATAATTCATTCTCATCAAAACTATGACTTACACTGATTGGCTTCTGAATCCTCCACAGTATCAAAAGTAAAAAGTAATTTTTGACACATGACGGTAAAGTTTCGTAAATGGAATGTTTACAATACAGATTTATTTATATAAATACTGGTATAACAATGGAATGATAAACAAGACTGAAACTACAACTTTAAGAATTCATAATCGAAATCGGAATAAAGAATGTGTGTAGAAAGGCCGAGTAGAAAAATTGTAAGAAAATAAAAAATAGTCCCTGATGCATAGACTTATGAAACTTAAAAATTGCTTATTAATAAGCAAATCCGGCATCATTTGTGGTGTGGAAGATTTTTAAAACAGAATTTACATAAGCAGCGGACCTTAAATCCAATCCCAAGTTATATTTCTCTGCTGTCTCCTTAATGGCCTGCAATAAAAACAAAGACGTTTTCTCAATTAAACTGGTAAGGTGCCAGTAACAATTTTGCCAGAACTAACTTTTTTTGATAAAAATAGACAATTAAATGGTGCTCGCCAAAATAAGTTGTCCTCACAAACATTGTGGATAGAGGTGCTGCATTTCTTTTTGGCAGTGCGTTTTGTACAATTTTGCATGGGATTAATTTAAGCCGCCAAGTTCCTATTTCTAAAAGATTTTAGGGAAAATTATCATAAGACAAGTGACATGTTTTATACATCATATCCCTTTTATTCACTTATTGTTTTCAACATAAACATTTTTGGTGTCATGTAACTGTAAAATGCCATGTAAAAAAATATAAAAAAGAGTAACAAAACTGCTATTTATGGCATAAAACAGCACTCTTAAAAATGTAGTAAACTTGTATGTATTTTCTAATCCATTATAGACTCGAGCAATATTACAAAGGAATCTGAAAACAATGTTTTAACCCTTTGGATGAAGCTGTGACTTTGGCCAACACAAAACCGTAATGTTCTTATGTTTTATACATATGTGCATAGGACTATTAATAGAGTAGTTTTATAGTTATATACAGTGGACTGTTATTAATTTTGGGAGAACTATAAATTATATGGAGCTGAAAATGTGTATTTAGGTGTTTTCCTTATTTTAAATAGCATACTATATTTTTTGTCATATTTGATTTCTACTCATTAATTTAAAGTCACTTTAATGAGGTATTCCAGATATTTCAATTTCAATAAAAAGATTGAAACTGTCAACTCGTAGAAAAAATTAATAACTTTCACAGTGGTGAAATTTTATAGTTAATTTTTTTACCATATAAGTATAAAAGGTTGAACTTACTGTCATTAATTCTAGATATATGGAAAAATCTACAGGGTGTTTAAAATAGAGGGTCAAACTTGAATAAATTCGTCCTTTATTAAGTCGCTTATTTTAAACTGAACGTATTATATTTTATTATTGCTTTTGCTTAATTTCTTTATCCTCTTTCAATACGGATTAGCATTTTCAATACCAAGAATGTATCCGTATCGAGTTATTCCAAGTTATTAACCCTTTCACTGCGGGAACAGTATAAAGCCGTAAAAAAAAATGTGTGGCTGATATGCGAGAGCCGTATATTTACGCTAGGGTAGAGAAGTGCTTTAATGCGTGAGGCAGGAGCAGCCGCATGATTTACTGCACTATTGGTTGCCAATTTTTACTGATTTTAAATATCCCACCGCACGCTACTGTCAAAAAATTTACCATCGCGTTAGTGCGGGTGCTGGATATATCAGCATATACATATGTACTCGTATATCATCACGCGCTGTCAATTCAAATTGCAGTTTTTCGTCGGTAGAAGTTGTAAGTACATTATCATGTCACGTAAACTAACTTGTATGTCAAATTAACGTTCTTGTTATAAAACATGTGATGCGTTACCTAAAACTTAAGATTTGTAGATAAATCAGATTGTAAAATTATTTAAGTGCGAAAGACGGCCGAATCCGCATTGGCTATATAAAATCACAACTACTAAAACGTGATTACTTGGGGAACCGTACGCAGCCGCGGAGGTTCCCGGCACCGCACACTGTGTTATTCTATTAGAATCAGGTGCCGCAGTGAAAGGGTTAACAAAGTGGTTAGAGGATCAAATTTTAACAACTTTATCCTATCTTAAGTCAGCCATTTTAAATAGAACTTGCTGTATTTTAAAAAGCCATTCGCTTCCTTTATTATTCTCTTTCCATACACTTATACTATATATATATAATATATATTTATAATAATAATATACTTTTGCAGTACAGTTGAATTTATTTGATACCTGCATATTCATAAATGTGTTTTGTCCGTAGCACACTATACCTACCCACCGTAACTCTCACTCTACTTTTTTTGAAAAAATACCCTGAGATCACTCAAAATATAGTTTAAGTATAGGGAATACTAGTAATAGTATAGAGGATGAAAGAAAGAAACAAACTATATAATAAAATACAGTATGTTCTATTTAAAAAAAAAATTAACTTAAGAAACGATAAAGTTGTTAAAATTTGATCCTCTAACCACTTTGTTAATACTTTGGAATAACTCGAAAAGGATACATTCATAAATTCTATCAAAATGCTAATATGTATTGAAAGAAATGAAGTGAAAGGAATAATAAAATATAGTATGTTCAGTATGTTCGACTTAATAAAGGACAAGTTTGTTAAAGTTTGACCCTCCATTTTAAGCACTGTAGATTTTTCCATATATCTAGAATTATTGATAGTAAGCTCAACATTTTATTGGCCCCCAACATTTGGAGGTGTTGGGGGGCAACAGTGAAGAAAAAAAATCTAATAAACATATGGTCGAATATCAACAGTTACTAACATATTACTGTTATAATACCCAAAATTCATATCCGCATATTCTCAATGACTAAATAATGTGGCAGCCCCATTTTCATTAATACAGAAATCAATCCTACTTAAGAAATTAAAGTGCACTCTTCTCAGGGTTTCCTCGTTCTGCAATTCTTGAATTCTTGACAAATTCCAAATTGTAGCATTTGGCCAACTAGTATTTGTTATTTGGATTTATCAAAGGTGACATGAAATCTTTGTATCGAACACCTAATTAAATTTAAACAAATTTCTTCATTTGGGGTGAATTAAAACAGAAAGTTTACTCTGTGAGTATTGAGAACGAGGAACAATTGTGGAACAGAATTCAAAATGCCATTCAAGAATTGCAGAACGAGGAAACCCTGAGAAGAGTGCACTTCTTTCTGTATTAATGAAAATGGGGGTCATTTTGAACACCTAATTAAGTCTCAATAAATGATTATTTAAGTTTGTTTATTTTGCTTTCATCCTAAAAACAATTTTAAAGTGAAATCAATTAATTCGTATTAGAATCGACAATGATGTAATAAAACATGAATTCAGCGAAAACAGTAAGGAATACAAACATTTTTCAAGAGAAAATTTGTTAAAAAATTGCTTATCTTTATGATAAAAATTTAGATGAAGCAGTATCATCCCCACCAAAAAAAATACGAGCAAGTTACTTTAAGGGTAGGGGTAGTTTTCGCACCCTGTTCAACGAATAACTTCAATTCAAATGTCAAAATATGCCATCTGTCGGAACATACTAGTACACCAAATTTCATTAAGTTCATACAGGGTGTTACTAAGTTATTGGCAAAAAACTAAAATTTTATGTCAACTTTGACGGCCTCTAGCGGCTAAACGAGACAACTTGGTATATAGGTAAGTGTAGTTAAATCAACTTATTTTGACGTCAGGAGCTTGTGGTAGCTCGTTGTACAAGGAATATTTGAAAACCCGGGATAGTCGAGAAAGACAAGTAAATGGTTCTTATATAAATGGATGCCAATATTCTTATCTTAAGATGCCTATATCTGTTCGTTTTGGAGGCACATAGCAGGTGCCATATAACTAAATATCGCC
Source organism: Aromia moschata (assembly GCA_029963805.1). Taxonomy (NCBI): domain Eukaryota; kingdom Metazoa; phylum Arthropoda; class Insecta; order Coleoptera; family Cerambycidae; genus Aromia; species Aromia moschata. Next base: position 144,016 of record JAPWTK010000781.1, on the reverse strand, counting down.
ACTGGTAAATTATTATTATTCGATAATAATAATAGAAAATATAACACTGTATGTACAAATATGATTTTTAGTCATGAATATTTGAAACTTTTATGAATTGTACAGTATTCACTAACATCTATAAAGTAAAAATAATAAAATTATTTAACATTTCCATATTTCTGAGATCATTCTTTTTTTTTTCTCAGTTCATGATTGAGATATATTATTATTGTTGAATCTTGAAGTGAGTCCTAGTTTGGATACCTTTCTTGCCAATATATTTAGTAGAGTAATAACATGTTTTGGAAAAAATTAGTCAACAAAAAACACCATAAGCCAAATAACAACTATAGTTAATAAGAAACACACTTCAAGTTGCAAAAACTACTGCATTTTAACATGTTTACCCAAGCTGCAAACTAAACGCAAGACTAATAAAAAAATCCCATGCACTGTTTTTTTTATTTTTGTCCACAATGTTAGTATTACAATTTATTTAGAGAGACAGACAAGGTAATGCCACTACAACTGAGTATGTGTCCTATTCATGGTACAAGTCCGATGGTTTATGTTTGTGTATTATATTAAGAACATTTTAATATTAAGGTCTTATGAGAATTTCTTTATGTCAAAAATGTAAGATGACATATAAATTCCATGTTCGTCATATATTTCTGATAAAAATAATAACTGAAAATCAGAATAAAATTAGTAATCAGGCAAAATAACAAGTGTTGTGTGATACACACTGAATGTTACACAAAAAAAATGCATCAACCTAAATTTGTACCCTTACTGAAACAGCCTTCTTTTAAGTAACAAAAAAAAAAAAAAAAACACTTTTTCCACCCATGCTAATATCAATGTGTATATGCATAAAAAGGATGTTTTGCAGCAAAACACGCGTTGGGTACAGTGGTGTGTTTTACTATGTGAAAAAGTGTTTACTTTTTGTTCCTGTACTAAGTTCCTAGCCACAAAAAATCTTATTCTGTAATCTTGTAAGTAATCAATTTTCATCTTCTGTTTTACCTATTCAGTTATCAATTTAAACATAAATTTCATATTTTAGAAGAGAAAACCATGTACCAATATAAATCTGGACACACACATTACATTACATTCAAATGCACAATATGCCTTGCCTAGCTATATGACGAGTAGAGTAACATTTCTATAAATGCTTCAGACATAAGACAAACAAATTCTTGATATTAGAACTGTGCCGTAAACGAAAAAGTCCAGTGCCGTCCGTTATTATGTCCAACAATGTTATAAACGTCGATTTAAGCCAATATTTACTATTTGTACATGAACAGCACATACATATTTTTCTAAATATTAACATGAAAATAATTCTTTAGGTCTTGAAAGTGTAAGATAAATTTAGTGAATTTGAATTCCGAATTCTGGAAGTTTGAATTTATTTAATTAGAGACAATATATTAAAACCAAGCCAACGTAAGCTTCACTTTATACAGGTAGGCTATTTTCCTACTACGCCTGAGACATTCATAGAAATGTTACGTCTTCAGTCACAAGCAAACTATAATGTAAAAAAAACTAACAAAATAAAAAAAAAACAACTGAATGTACTAACCCTTGCCGACCTCTCCATAGTGAAACTGAGTCCAGAGTGCACAATATCTTTTTCAGAAGCACCAGCTATCTTCTTTTGGAAGGAGACTGATGGAACAATTGGAATTTTTCCCACATCGCAAAATTTGCGTTCTAACGACTCCTGTACGGACTCTATTGAAAAGAAGGTTGATATCAACAGAAGTAAATCAGGAATATGCGATTTACACACACGATCTATCATATTTACTTACGTAGAAGGTGATGGTTGGAATCCCGTTCGTATTTGAATGTCAGCCTGCCATATGAGACGTGGTTGATGTTTTTCAACCATTCAAAGAACGATACTGTCACACCACCAGCATTAACATATAAGTCAGGGATGACAAGAACATTCTTCTTAAGGAGTATTTCGTCGGCTGCTGGGGTGAGTGGTCCATTGGCAGCCTCGGCGATAATCTAAGTAGAATGGATGAAATTAGAATATTTTTTCTTTAATACTATTAGCTTATGTTCTACCAATATCATATTTATACCCTGTTTTGCTTAAGGTATTTTAGTATGTTGATATTAATTGAAAATCGTTTCGCCCTTGCTCCTAAATAGCCTTTAAATATTGTAACCCATGAAATTAGGTCTAATACAAGAGGCCCAATCTAGACCCAACCAAAATGTAGCTATATTTTGTTAAGTCGGATAGATGAAAAAAAATTGAAAAAACAATAAACCCTACTATATGTATTCTGCCGTCATAGGCAAAAACACAGTAACTCTAGAATTTTAAGAAAATGAGTTAGTAACGACTTCGTGTTCATAATACATTATTCTACCGTTTAACTAAGCCAAAACACAGTAAATATTTCTAAACATGTAAATATTCCCTTTGAGAAACCCCTTAACTTAAGATATGGCAACGTTTGCTAAGCAAGAACACAATATCTCACAAATCTCAGTTTCAACTTATTCAAAGTTACTGTGTTTCTGCATATGACGGCAGTATTAAGTACTACTAAACTAGTATTATTCTTTTATTATATTTATACTACCATTCTAAGTAGTTAAAGGTGCAATTTCTACAGAATTGTCTAGATGTCTCTAGAACAATCATAAATATTACTATATGTTAAACTATAAAAAAAATGTGTATATGTATTTGTCATATCTCAAATGTTTAAAATCTTGGTATGTTTGGATTATAAAAAGTGTCTGTTTACCGTTTATTAATATCTTGTCTAATACTTGTAATTTTAAAGTTTTTTTTTTTGGTTTAACACATTCGCTGCTGGCTTACTGTAGAAACGCACGCATCGAGTGCCGGCTCGCTACTGACTTAAGAAATTTGCTGTATACATGTGGCTCCGATTGGAGTCGGTGGCACATGATGAATGTAGCTGGGCGGTTCCGAACGGAGACACCGGAAGCGAATGTGTTAAAGGTAAAACTCAATAAGAAATGACAACCCAATTATAAGAAAACTGCAATCCTCTAACAAGAGACAAAAAAACTTGCAATAATATGTCATAGGTTAGTTAAAAGTAGTATGACATATTTGTAACTTATTGAAATAACTTTGTAGCCTGTTGTTTTTAGAAATTCGTGAGTGTTTTAAGAATAGACTACCTACTAAAGCCCTGATGTCACAAGAACCGGGTTCCAAATAGTAAATTTTTCATGTTTGGATAACCACTTTCAGCATTTATTTTAGTGGCGATTCCGGTCATTTATGGAAGAAACCCATATATATTGTTAATATGTTATTAATTTGAACCTCCATTATACCAAAAAATGGCCTTAAAAGCGCGTGCGTGAAATTATAAATTATTTGACAGTAGCCTACAACCAATCACGTAAAGGCCTTCAAGTTCGGGTGTTGCTTTAACCTCAAAGCTGGATAAGGAATTCATGCATATCGCGTATACGTACGTAGCGCTACAAGATATGATTGGCATGAGTAAATTGAAATATGTAATAACCAATCAAATATTGTACTGCAAATTAAACTCGCACGTGATAGTCATGAATCCATATGCAGCTTAATATGGATGGTGACTCTGCTTATATTTTATAATTTTCGATTAAAAATCACAGACGGATAAAACCTACTTGATTTGTTTTGTACATATAACCCAACAGAAAAAAATCCATAATTTCATTTTTCCTCATCATCATAATATATGACCTGTATTTTTTAATAAAAATATAAATATAAACTTTAAACCCATTCTTTTCTTATGGAACTAAAATAAGAATGGAATCGACACCATAAATTTAGCGGAAGTGACACCACACTTTAGTAGTCTATTGGTCTGATGTTAGTTAATGAGTCTTACCTTTAAACAGACGATATGTATATGACAAAGATAAAAAAAAAAATCTTAAAAAACAAGATAAACGGTTGCAATAAGCAACTGGCTCTAATGTCCTCTATATAGTTTGGGTCTGCATAAAATATTTTTATATCCTTAATATTTACAAACTATATTTTTTATACATTTTATACCTGGCATTCTTTTACATTTCTAGATCAAATTTTTAAACAGCATGCCAAGCTGAAAACACTAAATTGCTCAGTGTGCAGTAATAATAATTTACAAAACTATACTAATTCTCTAAATATTACACTAGTAAATATATTTGTAGTGAGCAATGGATATTAAATGTATACTGACCATTTTTGTACATTTGCAACAGCCATAAAAACATTTTTTAATAAATATTACCTTCTATATCCTTGGGCCAGTGAACAGATACAGTAATGAAAATGCATAATCAGTGTATGCTAACTGTCTGATTACTCTGATTGATTGTTACCAAAACTCTGTTAAACTGTTTTACATCATGATAAAATATGTGACAGTTGACATAATTATTACAACATTATCGTAGTTATAACACAAGTATCATAGCATGTAATGTTTACGTGACTATTATACTGTACTGTTCGCCAGTCCGGGTATACTCCAACAAATTTTTTAGAGTTTATATTTATCATTACCTACCTTCGCTCTAACTTTGTCAGCATTTTCTTTATGAATTACTTTCTCTGTGGCGGCAGGCACCAGAATGTCGACGTCATGGAATAATAGGTTGCCTTCATAGGCTTTGGCACCTGGGAAGCCAACAATAGTACCTTGCGTAACACGGTAATCTTCAAGATCCTGCAATTTTTTACTTTTTTCATACCAGTTCAATTACATTCATTATCAAGTACAGTTCAATAAAAATTTTGTAAGGAAGTATGTAAATTCAAAATAAACCAAAAATTCAGTATCTTGCATAATACAAAAATCTTTGAGATTATATTTCAAATGCATTACCATTATATCAAGTATTGTATAATAGTAAAAAAAATGTAGGGAGATTTTATGTAAATTCAAATTTCATGCCATAGTACTTTCACTAGTTGGTTGAAAACTTGGCAGTAAAAATAAAAGAAAATATTAAGATGGAGAACTAAAAGAATAATTGTTAATAAGGTTTCTGTGGAATAAAAGTATATTTAAGAAGAAAATACTTTTTTAAGAACATGTACCCCATCTACCTCTGTGCTCCCCTCTACATTTTTTTCTTTAATTCACCATATACATATTTTCGTATAGTAGGGAGTTTGAGATACCAACTTGAACTATGCCGAGAAACATACACACATCATTTGTGTAGCTATTACACCCCAATTTGCCACAATGTTTATGTATAGAGTAACTTTTTTGACAATATTAATGCCATTTCAAATCCCAGTTTTCATTCAGTTCTTCAGTCTTTAAGATTAGTATATAAATTATCCAATAACAGACACTTACATTTGAAAATAAATAAATATTTAAAGTACTTAATAGGTAACATTTACTTAAAAATATAGTGTAATGAACGGAAGGCAGTATAATAAGAGTTCTAATAAAAATATTGTAGCACAAAAAAAAAGTATCAAACACCTGAAACTGTTTATAACTAATGAACATAATCAATTACAATATTCTTAAAATCTGCACAAATAAAATAGCAACCAGAATAAAATATTTTCTAATTTTCTTGAATATAATTTTCTGGCAAATTTACATTTTAACTTGTTAAAAATAGCTACCATTTATCATGCTCTCTGGTGTGATGATTTGCATTTATACGCAATTGTCTGGAAAAAGTGTGGTTCACATGATGCAACAGTTGAAATTATATTGAACATGACCCCTTCACACTTCGTTAAGTATGCCACAAACTATCTAATTCTATAACCAAAGTAAATTTAAAACCACTTTATAATACTAATTAACGTTTTCTATTAGATATGTAGGTCTTGGCTAATTAAATTAGCCAAGAGTTTCTGTCAACCATTTATATTTGCGCATACCGATTCTAATAATACTTTTTAATTATTAACTTTTTATTAACTATTTTAATATATTTTATATTAAATGAAAAACAACTTCTGAGAAAGTGTTGTTAAACTTTTATGTAATTCACGAAAATTACCATTCCCCATTTCACCTTTTATTTCTAAGAGGTACAAAATTTTTTTTGCGGTATTTAACTGTTGTCTTGACATCATACTCTGAAATATCAGAAACTAAGTTACCTGTTAAATAAATATTCGTGTAAAAGTTATTCCACATTGATAGGTATGTTAATAATTATTTCTTACACACCTAAGCGTAAAAAGTGTGTCCACTTTTTTGATGGTATTGCATTGGTAACTTCTAAACCGTAATAGATATGAAGTCGGTTAATTTAGAGAAATGTTGCGCACTTTATCTCATGAAGGTGATGCCTTCAGATACAAAACATGTAGGTACCACCCAACATGACACCCTGTATAAGAAGGTGGTGTAAATAATACGTATTAGTATTACTTTTCTCTATAGTATGTACCTACTGTATTATTCTGCATAAAATCTTGACAAATAACTTTTACAGGAATGATTTAACTTTTTTAAATTCGATAGCAAAAAAATGTATATTTACTTTTTTTCAATGAAATTTGTTATATACTAGTTTTGGAGAATGTCGAAGACAGTAGCGTTTTTTTTTCTGTTAAATAAATCTCTAATGCATTCTCTCAATTTTCGATCTCTTAAAAAATATTATTGTAGACCTTGAACTGAAAATATCAAATGTGTTATCCTATTAAAAATTACAGTTTTTTGTACCCTACGCATGAAATATGTCGTCAACATATTTAAACCAAGTTGAAATCCACTCCACATCCTATAATTTTAACTGTTCATCAAATGCATTTCTAAGATTTTCACGAATTATTACGAAGTAAAACTAAATAAAAAAATACCTTGGGGTCGATACCGTTCTCGTTGAAGATGGAACCGTCATACTCTGCTATACCGATGCACTTGGCACCAGCGCGATGTAGATACCTCATCGTGTGCAGCCCCACGTTACCAAAACCTTGTATGATGAATGTCTTGTCCTTCCACCCCGTCTTCAGGCCGCATTGTTGCATGTAGTTCGCCTCGTTGATGAAGTTCTCGATGCCGTGGAACACCCCCTGCCAGTGGCGGAGATACGGCCATGGATGCCACCCTGGTTGATGGGTTTTCCGGTCACGCAAGCGTGACTGTTAATATCCTGGTAACCGATTGTCTTCGCGTATGTGTCCGCCAACCAGGACATCTCTCTCCGCCGGTGCCCATATCGGGAGCCGGCACGTCTATGCTTGGTCCTGCAACGAGTGGTACCCTCAGCATACATTATGTATTTTGACAACTTATATACATACATACACATCACCATATTTATACTAGACAATTTTTAATCAGAATATGACTATAGAAGTTAACCCGAACCTGAAATATTGATATAATATGAATAATGCCAAAATTGAGAATTAAGCTGAACTTGTTATTCAACTTATCTCCTATTATGTAATGTAATAGTAAACATTTACATTGTACATTTCTACAACCAAAACAAGCTCTCGGAACTCCGATGAAAGGGAGTCGTATTTGCGCTAGCTCGGATTACGGAATCCGAGAAACATAACAGGTTCCTTCCAATACTGATATTCATGTAAATATATTTGAAAGAGCACTTTATGAATTTCAAACGTTTAAGAAAATCATATACACCTGGCGCTCGTCAGTAACGGAAAGCCCTTCACTGAAGAAAGCTTCCACTATGGTGGATTTTGAAATCCAGTATTCAAAGTCTGATACGAATTCAAATTCGTAGGAGACTATGAATACTTATGGAGAGTATAGTGATCAAGTTTGTTGATTGGTTTGATTTAAAATTCCAACATACATGTATGTCATGTACATATATGTAAGTGAGGTATACAAGACTTTGCCAGAATGCACCGAAGTGATTTTGAATATCTGATTAGTACACTTGAGTTATCTATCTCAAGGAAAGACACAAAATGTCGTAACGCAACTTTACGGCGGCAACCTCACTTACATACGTCTCAAATTGTGCGATGTGCGATGTGTAACCGTTGCATTCCTTTGACGTGACAGCTAAAGGTCGGTATCACGGTATATTTGTATACCGTGGGTCGGTATTCATTTGTGTCAAGTGCCCAGTAATGTACATCGAACATGTTACCTTACAGCCAATGGAGACGGACAATTGTTATGACTCCTGTACACGTTTGGCCAACTAGTTGGGCCAATACGTTGGGCCAAAAATAAGGACAAAGGACACTGTTTACACGTTGGCGTTGCTCATTCTGCATTGGCCATTTGACGAGGATGGATGTGGAAACTATCGCGGGGTACTCTTTCGCTGAAGGGGCGTGATTCAGATCAGGTGTTTTACGTAACAACACGTATTTCTACGACTCAAGATGACTTTGTTTCGCAAATTGAACCTTGAATTGTGTCCTGATGAGGAATCTGTGGTCAAGTATCTTGAACAAATGGGGATCCTCAAGGAGATGAGATATCCACCTGACCTTTAACCTAACCTAACAAACTTATCACGTATAACGTCTTCTCTCTAACCTAACCTGACCTTTTACCTATTCTGACAGAAACTAGAAACCTTTTTCGGGCTCTTCTCTTCGCTTGTGCAAAATTTAATCCATGGGAGGACGATACTCTGCCATCAACATCGACTGCCCCGTCAGCGAAGAGTACCCACTATCGCAGCTACAGCAATTTACTTGTACAGCACTTTTAATTTATTACAGAAATGTGCACCAGAGTGATTTAAAAAAATGGTGCAAAGGAACTTTGTTCTTATTTTCATGTATGTTGTTCATGTTTAGTTCCATATTATTGGTTCATTTTGGTACAAATCTATAAACTTCAAAATTTCATCACTACTCTATACCGCCATCGTAGCTAGTAAATACAATAATTATTATACATTATACACCGCAACACTATCGTTTCCACCTTAATGGCAACCACGAACTGAAGAAGAGGCCAACGTGTGAACGCTGTTGCCGGATTGGGCCAAGATCTTTTGATGTGTGCACGAAAAACCTACAACATTCGGCTGGCCGGCCAACGCTGGCCGCCAACGACCAAGTTACGCCAAGTAGTCTTGTACAGAACTAGTTGGCCCAATGAGTTGGGCCAACGTGGCGTCCGGCAACAGCGTTCACACGTTGGAGTCTTCTTATTAAAGCGGAAGTGGTAGTGTTGCGGTGTATAATAATGTATTTACGAGCTACGATGGCGGTATGGAGTAGTGACGAAGTTTTGAAGTTTATAGATAATTATGTAATCAACTTATCATGTATTTTTTTAATTCACCTTGTTCTGTTTCGATGCATACTCAGCATCCACCATTTTCTTTTGCGCCATTTTTTTAATCACCTTTCTTTGGTGCACATTTCTATAATAACTGAAAGTGCTGTACAAGTAAATTGCCGCGGCTGCGATAGTTTCCACATCCAATTACTAATGCAGAATGAGCAACGCCAACGTGTAAACAGTGTCCTTATTTTTGGCCCAACTAGTTGGCCAAATGTGTACAGGGGCCTTTTTACGCGTAACCAATTCGACACGTGCAACTAGTTTGTGCCGAATCAACGCTCGCACAATGTAAATGAATAAAACTTTATTTGATTTATTACACTTTTAAGAACATATTAACAACAATATTAAACATAACATAAGTTTTACACTTAAAAAATGGGGGCCCTTAAATAAAGAAAATGAAAGAAAATGCACCTGGCTCATAAGAATTGGACCATTTGAGTCATTGATAGTTACCATTGTGTGCAATCCCCTTTTCGCTACAAAACTGTCTTAATTCCCCTGGGCATAGTTTCTATTAGGCTTCTGCAGAATTCTAACGTGAAATTAGCCCAAATATCTTGCAGCTTTAATTTTAAATCCTCAACTGTTCAAAATGGAGACATTCGTAGTTCTTTTTTTCATATGGTGCCAGAGAGTCTCTATGGGGGATAAATCTGGATTACTAGAAGACCATTTTATGATAAGAATATTATTGTTCTCAAACCACGTATTTATGGTCTTTGCCGTGTGGCAAGGCGCACCCTCCTATTGAAAACAATATTTTCTTTAAGTATCTTATGGATGGTAATAACTCCTCCTCAAGAATCGTTTTATATGTCTGAGCATTAACAGTACCATCAATAATACGTAGCCGACCTACTCCTTGAGAGGACATACACCCCCAAACCATTACAGACCCAGGAAATTTGACTTTCCGGTTCAAGCAATTAGAATGATATTCTTCTCCCAAAAATCGACAAAGTCTACTTCTGGTATCTCCAACGAAGACCTCAAATTTTGATTCATCACTCCAGATATTAGAATCCCCCTTGCATTGTATCCAATCTGTCGCTTTTTGCCCACAACAATAATTTTATTTTCTATTGTTGAGTTAATAGAGGTTTTGTTTTTGTCTCAAGTACATTTAATGAATAAAAAATGACCGGTATTATGCTCGTAAAACTTACCTTGTAATAACCGTATCCCATTTTTTTCACATGGCGTATACATGTATCCTTCGAAATTCGTCTTCTGATTGTATATTCCCACTTTCAGCAGATAGCAAGTTCCTTTATAGATATACGACGGTATTGTTTAATAAGTCTTCGAAGTACACGGTGACATCTCTTTGTTATGTTTAAAATTCTACCAGATTTGACTTTGACCAGATTTAACATTCCCTTCTTTTTCAAACAACGAAATTATATCTCACACTGTACTCCGTGAGATTTTGACAATTTGGCATCGATAAATAATAATGGAAATACATACATCTACATAGGCAGAAAGGATAGAATTTCGCAGATCTTCGGACACTGGCTTTCCAATCTTTCCATACACCATTTTCGTCAAATCTTTATTGGCACTATGCACCTGACAGCTAGAACTTGACTAACTGTTTCACATTTTACCATGACCTTATTTCATTTATGTTTTCAAGGCAACCTTCAACCTGATACGGAATATTTACATTACGGTCCATTTCTTATGCGCCAGACGCATTTTCTTTTATGTGCTACCATTTTCTAAGTATAAAACTTAAGGTCCATTCATATTGTTGTTAATATGTTCTTAGAAGTGTAATATGTCAAATAAAATTAGTTGCAACTTTTGCTCAAATTGTGTTTATGTGAAATCTGCATAGCAAAGAATATTTTATATTTAGAACTAGGGTGGTCCAATTCCTATGCGACTGGGCTCGAACATTCGGTGTTACATTACGGAGCATTTGACACAAATAGATATAGACGTGAAGAGTTTTCCACCACTACCGAGCCAGCTAAACATTATTTGTTAATTAATAGCTGAGTAACTAAGTCTTTAAGGGCCGGTACTTTTACTCCAGGTTAAGGACGGATTAAATAACCAAGCACTAAGACTGTGTGGAATAAAAGTACCGGCCCTCAATGCCGCTTTACAGTTCGCAATTTTTATTGCTAGCAAGAAAAATTGCAGCAATTTTTATTGCGCGAACGCGTGTTTGTGTTTATGCGTGACAGGTCACTATTATTGCACATTGATAGTCACAGAAAATACGTCATAATACAATAGTGAATATTCGAATAAATGTACTAGGGAGCTAACTATTACACGACGAAGTGGTATTTAGGTGTGGTAATGTCAGTGGTCATGAAAAATTAAATTTAAAATCACTTACCCACAAAAACTCATAAAATGTTTAATACAAAAAGTAATATTACTGTTTAACTAATCTTTTGCAGAGCATACTTTTGCAACTTTTTTCGTCTCTTGTTAAACAGTTACAGTTTCGTTACAGTTGATTTTGTGTTACTTAATGAATTTTACCTTTAATCTGACGAAATATTAGAGCCTCACTTGTATTACAAAACAAGGATTATGGGAACATGTATACCCTGGAAAAACCAGTCTTCCTGGTATAAAACAGGAAGTCATCATACTTTATCGTAAAATTCTAGATACCGACGCTACGTATACTCTAGATACCGAGGCATTCAGACTTTTATAATAACAGGTATGATGTGTTCATATTCCAAGGGCAGACCTGTTCCAAATATCGGTTTGGTAGGTATAAACATTTGGCAAGTAAGACTCCAATATTCCGTCGGTTTAGAGGTAAAATTCATTAAGTAAATCGAAACCAATTGCAAGAAAACCGCAATTGTCTAACAAGAGATGAAGAAAGTTGCAATCATATCGATCATTATGCTATAGTAATATTACTTTTTGAATTAAAAAGTATTTTTTTATCTTTATATCTTCCTGATTTTTTTTTTGTGTCTTGTTTTTAGAAAATTTATTTATCTACATGCCAGCGAACCCATACTTACTTGCACAACTGTAAGGACATTACTAGCTAATTTTTCTAGAATACTGCTATCACCAACTTGTGATCTGTGGCAACAACACGAATACTGTATGGCCCACTTTTGTAGCTGGTAATTAAAAATTTAATTGTAATTGTAACTTGTGAATCAAGTTTCTTCGCGTTTTGGCCCTAAATATTATGAGCTTCTTGGGTTCTTTTATGGGTTCTTTTAAGTGCCATGTAATAGTTAGCCCCTTAGTACGTTTATTTGAGTGATTATTATTGTTTTATGATATATTTTCTGTGAACTATCGTTTTATAATAATAATGACCTGAGTCCGACTCTGTTGCAATTAGCCGGAAATCAGACGTAATCACTATGTTATTATAAAATATAAAATAGTATTTAAAATTTCAACCCAAACAGCTCCACCGACAAACCGGATGCCTGGCATATGTGCGCTAGCGATTGGATCGCGATTGGTTCCCACCTCATATTTACGCGGTGGCGGCGTCTACTCAAGATGGAAGTTCATTTATCAATTCCCCTTCATTCTGCTATGGTGATTCGTACTGTACAATATGTATGCATACACAGTGGCGGTGCGTGATCCTAAGATTGGGGGTGCACCATACATAAAAATAACGATAATCATAAGAATAATAAGAATATCCCTAATATGAGATAAATATTTATCTCATATTAAGGTTATTCTTATTAACTCTATTAATTTGAAAACTTACCTAATTTTCTTTGTAAATGAGCTCAATTCTGCGATTTTTACATTGTGCAAATTTTTCAATTACTTTGTTGTTAAAATTTTCGATATTTGTAATAAAGTCTTTTTCAATGGAGAGCATAGGCCAAAGCCGACAGTCTTTCCTGGCACATGGTGTTGCGCAAAAATGTCTTTATTCGTTTTAAATAGAAATTTTCCACAAAAACGAATTCAGTTAATAATAATGTTTAAAACATACCTGTTTTTTGAAACCGCTTCATTGTGTGCTGCCACTGCTCGTCGATGAGCAGAATCGAGCATTGTCGCAATATTTGCAGTGCCTAGCATGGCTAAATTCAAAACATTATTCATGTGTCCAGCAGAATTTGCATGTTTTTTTTTTATTTTCTCGTTTATGTGATTTAAATCCGTTACTCCAGTTTTGGTCCAAGGTTTGTTTCTCCGCCAAACAAAACACTGCGTTCAATACATCGCATCCACTTAACCACAAATGTTTTTTAAATAAGTCATTATTAAATGTTCTTACAAATGGTTTACTTTTTCCTTTCACGGCTAATTTTAAATTAATTTGTGGAGTGGGCCTACCTAGAGTTAGTAAAGAGCTAGTAATTTGCACTTTTTCCTCCAAACTCAAGCTAGCGAATGGAGTTTTTAATAATAAGTTTTGAATATAATTCAGTATTCCAAACTAGATTGTAACCGAGTTTATATTTATAAAACGTGAGCGATAAAACAGCAATCGCAATGTACGAAAACAATTCACAAACTAACCGATCGATAATTCTCGTGCGCTCTTAAACTCCGTACATCATATCTATAGGATTCGCCCACTACGCGTAATAATTGTGGAGGGGCAAGCAGTAACAATACGCGTTCGCTTTTTCGTATTGCACGGCAGCATGATCGTCGTGCCGCTTTTTCGTATTGCGCGTGTCGACTCCCGCGCCGCGATCGGAAACCAGTGGCGTTGGAGATAGAGACCTAGCGTCTAGTGGATTCGTAACGCTGCGGCCAAATAATATTCAGATGGTAGGTATTAACGCTAGGGATGGGGCAAGACGATAAATTAAGAATGCATCCATTAATTACTAAATAAAATTATTAATGCTAAATTGTTGGTAGTGCGCGCGCACCAGCGCACCTTATAGCCCATCGCCACTGTGCATACATATGTTTATAAGAACGTTTCGACTTGGTTCAGAAATCACACCCTAAAATAAATACGTGACATGTAACATCATGTATATAGACTATTAAATAAAAGTATTTACTAGCTGATATTAGAAACGTGAATAAGTTGTGCATATTTATCGGATGTCATTTCACAAAACATATGTTAATTAATTTTGGATTTGCAAAAACTTTCTTAAAACCTTTAACAATCTATTACACTGGATTTATTTTATTACAAAATATTTTTTTTATTTACTACCTCTGTGCCATACACATAGCGCTACATATACACCGGTGTACGGTGTGAAAACAGCCACGGTCGTCCATCCACAGATTTAATTATTAACAATTATTTCACAATTTTATCATTCCTAAATTATTTTCCACGACGGTGTGCTATTTTATGACTTTTAGTAATGCTGGCAATTACACAAAAAAATGGGAGGGTGGAAACTACCTTTAAAATTTTAAAATCCACATCTTATACAAATGCAGATGTCGATTAAATTTTTTCACGTAAATTGCTTAATTATGATGTTGTAAAACCCGCCCACACATTGAAATCATTTCCCGGGCCGTAATAAGGGTGCATCAACCCCTAGAAGTATTAAAATTACTCCAGCCACATTTGAAGATGTCGGGTAATGTTTTTCACGTAAATGGCTTTATTTTACAGTTAGATAACCAGCCTCTGGGCTGAAATCATTTCCCGGGCCGTAATAAAGGTGCATCAACCCCTAGAAGTAATAAAATTACTCCAGCCACATTTGAAGATGTCGGGTAAATTTTTTCACGTAGATGGCTTTATTTTACAATTACCTAACCAGCCTGTGGGCTGAAATAATTTCCCGGGCCGTAATAAGGGTGCATCAACCCCTAGAAGTATTAAAATTACTCCAGCCACATTTGAAGATGTCGGGTAAATTTTTTCATGTAAATGGCTTTATTTTACAGTTACCTAACCAGACTGTGGGCTGAAATCATTTCCCGGGCCGTAATACGGGTGCATCAACCCCTAGAAGTAATAAAATTACTCCAGCCACATTTGAAGATGTCGGGTAAATTTTTTCACGTAAATGGCTTTATTTTACAGTTAGCTAACCAGCCTATAGGCTGAAATCATTTCCCGGGCCGTAATAAGGGTGCATCAACCCCCTAGAAGTATTGAAATTACTCCAGCCACATCTGAAGATGTTGGGTAAATTTTTTCACGTAAATGGCTTTATTTTACAGTTAGATAACCAGCCAATAGGCTGAAATCATTTCTCGGGCCGTAATAAGGGTGCATCAACCCCTCGAAGTATTAAAATTACTCCAGCCACATTTGAAGATGTCGGGTAAATTTTTTCACGTAAATGGCTTATTTTACAGTTAGCTAACCAGCCTATAGGATGAAATCATTTCCCGGGCCGGAATAAGGGTGCATCAACCACTAGAAGTATTAAAATTACTCCAGCCACATTTGAAGATGTCGGGTAAATTTTTTCACGTAAATGGCTTTATCTTACAGTTAGCTAACCAGCCAGTGGGCTGAAATCATTTCCCGGGCAGTAATAAGGGTGCATCAACCCCTAGAAGTATTAAAATTTCTCCAGCCACATTTGAAGATGTCGGGTAAATTTTTTCACGTAAATGGCTTTATTTTACAGTTAGCTAACCAGCCTATAGGATGAAATCATTTCCCGGGCCGGAATAAGGGTGCATCAACCCCTAGAAGTATTAAAATTTCTCCAGCCACATTTGAAGATGTCGGCTAAATTTTTTCACGTAACTGGCTTTATTTTACAGTTACCTAACCAGCCTGTGGGCTGAAATCATTTCCCGGGTCGTAATAAGGGTGCATCAACCCCTAGAAGTAATAAAATTACTCCAGCCACATTTGAAGATGTTGGGTAAATTTTTTCACGTAGATGGCTTTATTTTACATTACCTAACCAGCCTGTGGGCTGAAACCATTTCCCGGGTCGTAATAAGGGTGCATCAACCCCTAGAAGTAATAAAATTACTCCAGCCACATTTGAAGATGTCGGCTAAATTTTTTCACGTAAATGGCTTTATTTTACAGTTAGCTAACTAGCCTGTGGGCTGAAATTATTTCCCGGGCCGTAATAAGGGTGCATCAACCCCTAGAAGTATTAAAATTACTCCAGCCACATTTGAAGATGTCGGGTAAATTTTTTCACGTAAATGGCTTTATCTTACAGTTATCTAACCAGCCAGTGGGCTGAAATCATTTCCCGGGCCATAATAAGGGTGCATCAACCACTAGACGTATTAAAATTACTCCAGCCACATTTGAAGATGTCGGGTAAATTTTTTCACATAAAAGGCTTTATTTTACAGTTAGCTAATCAGCCTATTGGCTGACATCATTTCCCGGGCCGTAATAAGGGTGCATCAACCCCTAGAAGTATTAAAATTACTCCAAGCACATTTGAAGATGTCGGTCAAATTTTTTTACGTAAATGGCTTTATTTTACAGTTAGCTAACCCGCCTATAGGTTGAAATAATTTTCCGGGCCGTAATAAGGGTGTATCAACCCCTAGAAGTATTAAAATTACTCCTGCCACATTTGAAGATGTCGGTTAAATTTTTTTACGTAAATGACTTTATTTTACAGTTAGCTAACCAGCGTGTGGGATGAAATAATTTCCTGGGCCGTAATAAGGGTGCAGCAACCGCTTTAAATTGTAAAATTACTCCGTCCACAGTTGAACATGTCGGTTATTTTTTTTCCCTGTATTTTTTGACGCTGCATCCATGTCCGTTTAACCGTAGCACGTCAGGATCAAGGTCATTTCAAGATCAAATCGGGAAATAAAGGCTTAAAAGAAGAGAAGCCATGGATATACACGGTGGAGACTTTAACTGGAACATTTTCGCTAGCGGGGTGGTGAATGATTTTTCAAAAAATTCCCGAGACACGTCAACTTTTAAATGTATTTACCTACATTTTGCAAGTAATATGAAAAATATAGCCCTTCAGGGGTGGCTGAAATCACCCCCTACATGATTTTTTCAAATGCAACCCAATGGCTTGTGACCCCTCATTGTAAAGCTGGTGGAAAGAGGAATCCAACGCACTGATCAAATTTTAATTTTTAGTATGTTTGTAGGGTTGCATACAATTAAAACAATTTAAAAATTAAATTTATTTTCAACGTAACAATTGTTCAAAATGTGCACCATTCACTTGTTGGCAGCATCCCAGTCTGTGGTAGGTTTCGTCCCTTACATTATGCAACATTTGCGGTGTTATTTTTCCGATTTCCTCTCTTATCCTTTCCTGCAGATCTGCTATGTTGTTGGGTTTCTGAATGTAAACCCTACTTTTAAGATGTCCCCATAAAAAGAAATCCAGTGGTGTAAGATCTACAGATTTTGCTGGCCACTCAATATTACCTCACCTCCCAATCCACCTACCGGGAAAAATTCTGTCGATACTGACGAACAATGGCAGCATAGTGTGGTGGGGCCCCATCTTGCTGAAACCTTAACCTCTCGTCGGTCAAGTTAGAGTTTAAGGGGTTTGGAAATAAATGACATAGCACTGGCATTAGTTCGTGCCGGAGTAAACGCATGTATCTTGCTCCATTAAGAGTGTCATCAAAGAAAAATGGTTCTACAATTTTATCTTGTATTATTCCGGCCCACACATTAGTTTTCTGTGGGCGCTGAGTATGAAGTTCCCTCATCCAATGGGGGTTCTCTTCAGCCCAGTAACGACAATTTTGGCGATTTACGTGCCCATTTAATGTAAAAGTAGCCTCGTCAGAGAAAACTATCCACTCTAAAGATAACTGGTTTTGATCAATACGAGTCATCAATAAATCGCAAAATTCCAACCGTCGATCTGGATCATCTTCAAGTAGCTCTTGAACAGCTTGCATTTTATATGGGCGTTTTTTCTCATATTTAAGTATTTTTAAAACTGTTTTGTGATTAAGATTACTATCACGGGCCAGTTGACGGGCTGGAGTGATTGGATTTTCTTCTAGAGCAAGCAACAAATTCAACTTCGTGTCGTCAACAACAGCCAGCCTCTTACTCGGTACTTTCCTGACTTGACCCATCTCTCGATATTGTGCCTCAATTTTACTAATGGTACCTTGATTTAGTGGTGGCAAGTCAGGATGCGTTTCTTGAAACAAGCGAACAACTTCGCATTGAGTTCGTGCCCTATCACCATATCCAATCATCATCAAAATTTCGATTTTTAGTGATTCAGTTAAATAAGACATTTTCACCAATTTGAAATAACACTTCGTTTCAAACTCTGAATACAGCATACAAACTAAATTACTCTTTGCGGGCGTGTAAAAACACTAGCAAAAAATAACAAATATCAGTTGTGGCAAAAATTGCTTGGAATTTTTTTGTGGGGACATATGAAAAGTAAGGTTTACATTCCAAAACTAAACAACACACATTTTGAGTACGAAATTGTTGCGTAAAAAATATATTAAACTATAAAATTACGTTTTAATTGTATGCGACCCTACAAACATACTAAAAATTAAAATTTGATCAGTGCGTTAGATTCCTCTTTCCACCAGCTTTACAATGAGGGGTCACAAGCCATAGGGTTGCATTTGAAAAAAATCATGTCGAGGGTGGTTTCAGCCATCCCTGAAGGGCTATATTTTTCACATTACTTGCAAAATGTAGGTAAATACATTTAAAAGTTCACGTATCTCGGGAATTTTTTGAAAAATCATTCACCACCCCGCTAGCGAATATATTCCAGTTAAAGTCTCCACCGTGTATAAAGAAACCCGCACGTTAGGGTTCCTCTTCCCATCGCAGGCGAGTCTGCTGTCCTAGGGGTGATAACCCTCGTACCTCCCTAGGTCTAAGTATGAGGGTTTTCCGACTTTGACGAGGACAAAGCCAACTCGTCGTTGGACACACTACGGCATCATTATCACACCCTAACGCCCCCCTGCAGGGCAGCGCGCCTTCGCTGGCTTCGTTACTCCAGAGAATCGGAAAATGGATCATTTACACCGGATAGGGACAGTTTGGCGCGGCCTATTTGGCGCAGGAAGTTAGGCGCGGCCGGTTTGGCGCTAGGACTATAAGCCGCATCACAGTTTGGCGCTACCATATTTGGCGAAATTAAGTTCCTTTGCAGAGATCGGCTAAGATCGGCAATCAGCAGTGCTCACAGTGTGTTTCTATTGCATTAAGCAAATGCAGCTTTTCCAATTCATTTCTTTATTTATAGTCACCAGACCACACAGTCACCACAATTTTATTACTTCTAGGGGCTGATGCACCCTTATTACGACCCGGAAATGATTTCAGCCCACAGGCTGGTTAGGTAACTGTAAAATAAAGCCAGTTACGTGAAAAAATTTACCCGACATCTTCAAATGTGGCTGGAGTAATTTTAATACTTCTAGAGGTTGATGCACCCTTATTACGGCCCGGGAAATGATTTCAGCCTATAGGCTGGTTAGCTAACTGTAAAATAAAGCCATTTACGTGAAAAAATTTACCCGACATCTTCAGATGTGGCTGGAGTAATTTTAATACTTCTAGGGGTTGATGCACCCTTATTACGGCCCGGGAAATGATTTCAGCCTATAGGCTGGTTAGCTAACTGTAAAATAAAGCCATTTACGTGAAAAAATTTACCCGACATCTTCAGATGTGGCTGGAGTAATTTTAATACTTCTAGGGGTTGATGCACCCTTATTACGGCCCGGGAAATGATTTCAGCCTATAGGCTGGTTAGCTAACTGTAAAATAAAGCCATTTACGTGAAAAAATTTACCCGACATCTTCAAATGTGGCTGGAGTAATTTTATTACTTCTAGGGGTTGATGCACCATTATTACGGCCCGGGAAATGATTTAAGCCCACAGTCTGGTTAGGTAACTGTAAAATAAATCCATTTACATGAAAAAATTTACCCGACATCTTCAAATGTGGCTGGAGTAATTTTAATACTTCTAGGGGTTGCTGCACCCTTATTACGGCCCGGGAAATGATTTCAGCCTATAGGCTGGTTAGCTAACTGTAAAATAAAGCCATTTACGTGAAAAAATTTACCCGACATCTTCAAATGTGGCTGGAGTAATTTTATTACTTCTAAGGGTTGATGCACCCTTATTACGGCCCGGGAAATTATTTCAGCCCACAGTCTGGTTAGGTAACTGTAAAATAAAGCCATTTACATGAAAAAATTTACCCGACATCTTCAAATGTGGCTGGAGTAATTTTAATACTTCTAGGGGTTGATGCACCCTTATTACGGCCCGGGAAATGATTTTAATGGGTGGGCGGGTTTTACAACATCATAATTAAGCAATTTGCGTGAAAAAATTTTATCGCGTGAAAAATTTTACATCTGCATTTGTATAAGATGTGGATTTTAAAATTTTAAGGGTAGTTTCCACCCTCCCACTTTTTTTGTGGAATTGCCAGCATTACTAAATGTCATAAAATAGCACACCGTCGTGGAAAATAATTTTTGGAATGATAAAATTGTGAGATAATTGTATTATTAAATCTGTGGATGGACAACCGTGGCTGTTTTCACACCGGTTATATTTACTATGATTGATTATGTGTAAAACTTTTTTTAAAATTCCGTGTAGTTAGAAAACATCCATTACTATTGGATCTTGAACTGACACCCTACATCCTGTCAAATAAACGATATTCAAAAACCACTTAGGATTGACGACAGGATGTAAGCCATGCAGACAATAAGAGGCAGATAATTCTTTATCAAGAGTTCCGTAATTTGTTGTATTAATTGGGAATACAATGTACGTACTCAATTGAAAGATCTAATATCTATATTGTATTCGTTTTGATAAACAGACAACAGGCGTTGTAACATACGAGAATCAATCAATCAACATTATATCAAGTTGGTTTAGATAATTAACCTCTTCACATTTAAAATACGAGATAAATAATCAACGCTTAGTTAATTTTTGTGTTCATGGCACCATAATCATATTTTAATAAAATAAGTGTAAATTGAGTAGATTGATTTTTTTTATTCTGATTTAAAAATGAACATGTTTCAAATTGTTTGATTTTAGTGAGTAGGTAGGCGAAAAACTGTTGTATGCCACACGAGAATAAAGGCATTAACAGTCCTTGGCTTCATTTGCTGGTAATGATAACTTTCTGTCCTTGTGACAATAATTACTAGTCGAAAAAATCGCGGACCTTAACAAAATCGTATTAAGGGGAAGTAGGTAGCAGTGACGGTTGGTAGAATTAAAAATGCTCGCATTTTCGTAAGGAAACTTAGAACCCACATAATATTTTAGGGACAAAAAACTGGACGTGTTCCACGAAACACCGAACTACTATACTTTTCTCGACGCGCGTTTCACCAACTAAGTTGGCATCTTCAGAAGAAGATTAAAACTAGTTTTAATCTTCTCCTGACGACGACGACTCGGACGACTCGGGGTGTGCCAGAGTTCACGCATCCTCAGGAAAACTTTCTGAGTCACCCCACGCATCAAGACGTGCTTACAACCCTTTAGGGCTGCAGTTTTGTGGAAAACGTCCAGTTTTTTGTTTCTACGCCGAAGGTTCCAGTACCCACTCCCGGTTATTTTAGGGAGCAAATATTAAAAGTACACTATAATAGCTAAAAAAAATCGCCCGATAAATACAAAGTATTTTTATTCTTGTTACTTTTTCGCAATCTTGAGGTCCGTTAAAATTATGGAAATTCTGCAAATTATGGAAGTTCGTTTCTGATATTTTATAACTAGTTATTATAAAAGTTATTATACTTTACTTGAAAAAAAATGTGGCAAAAAAGTTTTTTTGCCACTATTTGAATGTAATAATAATCACTAGGGTACGGAAATGTGTGCGGCAACGCAGGGCTCGGAACTATAAAACTCTATGATGCCTAATGAAAGTATAAACCGTATTTTCTAAACGCCTTGTACATTATATACACGTGTATTTCTTGCCCGTGCTACATACGACATTGATCCTTCCCGAAAACGCTCCAGAGCCCGCGTATGCAAATATGTATCGCATATAGGATACGCAGGCGTATGCCACCCCACCGCGGGAATGCGGGATACTCTTACGCAGTTTTACAGGCGGGCAGACAAATATTCCGAAGCCTACTAAAATATGTATATAATCAGGGTCCCATGTTTTCATACGAAAATACAATTTTAATTCCAGAAACGTCACTGCTACCTACCTACTTACTTCCCCTTAATACGGTTCTGTTAGGGTCCACGATTTCTCTACTCTAAAAATTCCTCATTGAAAATTTATGTTTCAAACTCATGCAAACATCAAAATTTATTATTGGTGTTAGTTTTAATCAACTTGTAAGAAAAACAATAGACATGCCATAAAATTTTATTGGATAATTATTTTTCCATTGTGGAATAAATGTTTGTCTTACATAAACTTGACAACCACAGGGTAACAACAAGTCAGATTATCTATTTAGATAAAATGTTAGCAACATTACATTTTTATGTTTGACTTTTCTCGGGTAATGTTATTAAATGCAAAATAAAAATAATATATTTTGTCATTGAAAATGTTTACGTGTTAATGTGTAAATTTTGTGACAATTTTAGGTAAAAATAGTTAAATAGTTATCTAGTTAACTAAAAATTTTGCTTATGCAAAATTTACTTGAACGATATAAACTCGATATTAAACATAACATGTATTAAGAAAATATTTGAAATGGTTCTAAGTACTTGAAACCTCTTTCAAATGGTAGGTAAATTATTTTTTTTTAGAGTTTAGAATACAGAGGCATAATATAGAGAATATTCAGGCAATTCAATAAATATGACACGTTACAATTTTATATATAAACTGCAGGAAATAAAGACTAATAAATATGATTTTAGATATGTATTTACTTTCAAAATAAAAAAATATCAGTGGCTGCTCCTCCAATTTTTAACTGGGTAATGCAAATTTTGCCGTTCAAGTGCGTATCCTTATTTAATTATCATGAATTATGGAGGGTGTTCAATATTAACAAAAGTTATATGTACTTAATAAGTAAAAAGTAATTTAATAACAACACAACCCGCAATAACACAACAACTTCCTCAATTCTTATTTCGAATTAATTCTTTACACACAATTTCTTAAAAAAATTAAAAATCTACTTATCAAATTAATTTATTTTTGCTACTTAATCAACCATATAGTATTACTAGTTTATCCCCAGTATAACATATTTTTTCAGAACAACCGCAAAATAAACCCCTTTTTAATTTTGA
The DNA here is from genome assembly GCA_029963805.1 of Aromia moschata. NCBI lineage: Eukaryota > Metazoa > Arthropoda > Insecta > Coleoptera > Cerambycidae > Aromia > Aromia moschata. The sequence goes on along the minus strand of JAPWTK010000781.1, from coordinate 120,584 downwards.
GGCCGCATCTCGTTTACTACGCGAATGCGATAGTAAAAGTAAATAACTACTGTCTAAAACCAAAAGAAAAATGTTTTCCATAACAAATCTATACATACCAATGAATCCCTTCTTAACTAGTTCTAAGGTAAAGCGGCGAGTGATTTTTTCTAGTTCATGCTCGGAATACTTTTTGTGGTCAATTCTGACACCAGCCTTGGCGCCACCGAAGGGTACGTCAACGCACGCGCACTTGAAGGTCATCAAGGCTGCCAGCGCCTTAACCTCGTCTCTAGATACGTCCATGGAGAAACGCATTCCTGTAACAAACCTAATATTGAATTTAAAAATATACGCTATAAATGGGAGCGTTTAATGGCCATACGACCTAAAGCTTGCAGGTCAAAAGACCTTGAAGTTAAACAGGTAAACTTTATATACAGGTAACTCTTGAATGTTTTATTCATTACATGAAATTTAATACACACATAAGCTGCAAAATCACAAACAAAATCTGTGGATAGATAAAATATAAACCCTGCGTAAATGCAAAGGGGTGGCTTAGGCGGGGGGGTCTGGAAATGGGTTAAAGAAATGGGACAGCGACCAAATACACAGAACTTATTGAAGAGGTCTTAATGTGTGCCGGGATGGAGTATTTACCCGATAGCGTCCTTCTTAGTCCATCCTGTATGTCTCTGAACTTGCCGTCGAAATCTTGGGAATTAAAATTTCGATATGGGGTTGCATTTTGGGATGGGGATGGCGAACCGCTTAAGCTCAGTGCATTCAAACCAACCCTATCGATTACCGAAAAAACCGCAAGTCTCGATAATTCGATTAGAATGCAAATGGCGCTAATCTAAAAAGTGTTACGCTAATTTTGACGAGTTTAATTTAGTTGGTGGAATGTCAAGTAACTAAATCCGAATATCAAATAACTGCTCGTCAAAATTAGTATAACACTTTTTAGATGAACGCCATTTGCATTCTATTTGGGAGACTTGCGGTTTGTAAATTTCGGTAACCTATAAGGTTGGTCTTAAGGCCTCGATGTTGCTCCGCTGCGACTTAGAAGGTTCACCGTCCACACCTCAAAAACAAATCCCATGTCGAAAAAAAACATATAGGATAGGCTGAGAACGATGCTGGTGGGTGAAAACCCAATTTTAGGATACATTAAGGTCTCTACAACAAGTACTGAGCATTTGCTCGCTGTACCATCCCTTTAACCTTTTTTAGCCCACGTGAGCCACCCCTCTACAATTATGCTGGGTTTTGCATGATCAGACCTCTGTTGGGCGACTCCATTGATCCTAATGCTGCCTAATTATTTGGTGTGAGGTGCCACAGCTGGCTTTGCCAACTCTAGTACTCCTCCAAGCCACCACTACACCGAACCCCCGCTGGTTAAGCGCCAAAAGTGAAATTCCACCATTAACCCACTCCCTCAAATTTTGCTGCGCTGAGAGATTGTATACAGGTCTTTACGCGTGGGGTGACACAGAAAGCCTTCTTAAAGATACACGAACACTTTTAGGCCCATCCCGAGTAGTTCGTTTCTTTCAAATCGTCTTTTGGGTCCCATGGCCCTGTTTTTTATCCTCTCCAATAAGTTTTGAGTGGGTGAAAATTACCGAAAGAGAACTCGTTGGGTCGGCACAAACTTTCTTTGAGAGGATCGGTGCGCGCGACAAACGTTCTTTGCAACTTTGGGCGCATGAACTCTTAACTGGGTCAGCCTGCAAGGTAGGCCACCCAAACAACTCCTATTTCCGCTAATTTTGCTAATATAAGTCTATCTGTGTAGCCTATCTTGTAGGCGCTGGTCCAGTCAAGAGCAGGCCTATGAAACTTCCTATGCTCGCAATGTATTTTCCGTGGCTGGTTAAATTCGCTAAAAAGTGGGGAGGAACTAAATCCTCGAGATGGCGCTGCAAGGCTTATAGTCCGCTCTGTTGTAAAGTTCGCATATACGATTCAAACTTCGCGGGCTACAAGGGTAGCGGAGAAGCGGAATTATTTCCTTACAGCGCCAACTATTGCCCACGATATTCCCCAGCCAATTTTTTTCCGAAGTTTCATAGGCCTGGTCAAGAGTTCATGCGCCCAAGTAGCAAAGAACCCTTGTCGCGCGCATCGAGCAATTCTCACGAATTTCGCGGTTAACGGTTCACACACGTGCAAAGGAAGGTTGCGCCTACCCAACGAGCCCTGTCAGGAATTTAGATCCACACAAAATAGTTTGAAGGGGTCAAATAAAAAGGGCCATAAGACCCAAGAGACATTTTAACGGAGACTGACGACTCGGGGTGAGCCGCCGAAAAGGGTTCGAACATCATTAGGAGGGCTTTTTGAACCACCCCATGCGTAGAGAGCTGCTTCCAACCCTTCAACTAAACAAATTTGCAGTGTAGTGGAATTTCACTTTTGGCGCTCAACTGACCATCCGCAGTGGATCCAGTCAACTTCGAGAGCCTTCAAGTGATACCAGCCCAATTCGAGAACCAAACGACACCCCACATCGCCTCCAAATCACCACCGTCTCACCAACAGAAACGGCACTAGAGGTGGTGCCGCCAGAAAGGGTGAAAGCGAGTTGTGGAAGCCAACACCAATTTATTAATCAGCATTAGGATGAATGGAATCGCAAAACAGAGGTCCGATCATGTAAAACCCAACATAACTGTAGAGAGGTGGCTCACGGGGGCTTAAAAATCGCAGGTCTCTAACCCGAAGATAACTCAAGTGGTGCTGTATGTGTCATATACAGGGTTTGTACGGAAAGTAATGTCAGTGAATTTTTTTTCCCGAGACTGTACGCGCCAGCCCGCGCTTTACGTGCTGGGATTGTGGTGGGGGGGATCTGGCAACAAGATCCAACAAGCGTCAGTTGACTACCGGTCGTTGTAGCGGTCGCATCACTCGTTCTTTGAGAGTCGTTACAGTGACCCGATGTAAGAAAAAATGCAACGTTCGCTTGAGCAACGGATGGCGATCAAGTTTTTGTGTGAAACTGGAGAAGAGTGCTGCAAAAACCATTCCGATGTTGAAGAAGGCTTTCGGCGTCGATTGTCTTTCGGACAGGCAAATTTTCCGGTGGCACAAGGCCTTCGCAGAAGGTCGGGAAGATGTGAACGACGAGAACCGCGCCGGATAGCCATCAACCTCCAGTTCCGACGACAATGTGAAACGTGTGCGTGACTTGTTGAACACTGACCGTCGTCTAAGTGTCCGTTTAATTTCCGAAACATTAGACATTACGAAAACCATTGTCTTTAGGAATGAGGAAGGTGTGCGCAAAGCTCGTGCCAAAAGTGCTAACGGACGATCAAAAAGCGAGGCGCGTCGAAACCTGCCAAGAACTTTTGGACACCTGCGAAGACAACCCCGCTTTCCTTGATGACGTCGTTACCGGGGACGAAAGTTGGGTCTTTGAATACGATCCGGAGAAGAAGAGGCAAAGTGCGGAATGGCACACGTCGAACTCCCCTCGCCCCAAGAAGGCCAGGATGTCCAGGTCAAAGATCAAGACAATGCTGATTGTCTTTTTTTGATTGCCGGGGATTGGTCCATCATGAGTTCGTTCCGTAGGGGACAACCGTAACCGGAAAGTTTTACGTCGAGGTGCTGAAGCGGCTGAAACGCAGGGTGAATCGCGTCCGCCCAGACATCTCAAAATCCTGGAAGCTTCACTACGACATTGCGCCTTCGCACACCTGCTTCCTCGTGGCCGATTACCTCGTCAAGGCAGGCATCACCGTTGTTCCCCAGCCTCCCTACAGCCCCGATGTGCCCCCCCCCCCCCCAGACTTTTTTCCGTTTCCGCGCCTCAAAACCCCAATGAAAGGACAGCATTTTGGGTCGGTGAAAAACATTCAGAAGGCTTGCACCGACGCTTTAAAGGCGATTCCGGAAAACGACTACCGTGCGGCTTTTGATGCGTGGAAGACCCGCTGGAAGCGATGTGTGGACGCAGGAGGAATGTATTTGAAGGTTTCTAAAGATTTGTACACATAGAACCAATAAAAACCATTTTTCAAAGCTCACTGACATTACTTTCCGGACAAATCGTGTATGTATCTTTCGGGTATCGTCGTTCTACCTCTTACTACATTCGTTGTGCGCAGTTCGTATATATGTAGTATATTACAATAATCATTCAGTTTTCATCAAAATGCATCTAATTTATATTTTTAATACAATTCAATCCGAAAAAAATGTTTCAGAAATAATATGTGGATTAAAAGTAATAACAAAATTAAAATGAAATAGTTTATGATATCGACTTTGTTCCCCTTGTAAATCAATCTATACGAGATTGACTTACAACTTGATCAAACTGACATATGTCTCTACCTGATTTTATACTGAAATTATTAAGAAAGAGGATGATGAGATGACGAATGTTGTTACTATAATAATAATCATTGTAATTTTTAACATTTATTTAATATTATTTAAGAGGGTGTTCCATAAAACTGAATCATTAAATGTTTATTTAACGAACAATAGTCAGATAGTCGTAGTTTCATAAAATTTCCAACTCCAACAATGATCACCGCAATAATACATAAGGCGGTATCAAAAAAATATTCATTTTAACACTTTGAGCCCATAGATAATTTTGATCTGTTAGTCATGGAGAGCAAAATATCAAAAATTCACCGAAGGGCACTTCCCATAAGAATTGTGCGAGGTCCTTTTTCGCAGTTTCTGACGTAAGGAATGGCGTCTATGTAAATATACCAGTCACACCAAGGATCCGCTTCTTAAGAGGGTGTTCCATAAAACTGAATCATTAAATGTTTATTTAACGAAAAATAGTCAGATAGTCGTAGTTTCATAAAATTTCCAACTCCAACAATGATCACCGCAATAATACATAAGGCGGTATCAAAAAAAATATTCATTTTAACACTTTGAGCCCATAGATACTTTTGATCTGTTAGTCATGGAGAGTGGAGAGCAAAATATCAAAAATTCACCGAAGGGCACTTCCCATAAGAATTGTGCGAGGTCCATTTTCGCAGTTTCTGACGTAAGGAATGGCGTCTATGTAAATATACCAGTCGCACCAAGGATCCGCTTCCTTATTTCTATACATCAGTTGATTAAAATAAGTAATATGTTTAAACAGATGGTGATAAGTATGTTAGATACTCATTTAATATCTTTTAAATCTATATCAAAAGGTCACGGTTTATCTTGACCATGACTAAAGTATTCAAATACGCAAAACAGCTTTTCATTTTATTACCTCTCTTGAAAAAAAATATGGAATTGTGATGTGTACAATAATTAGTTTGTCAAATATTTATGTAAAACATTTAGTGCTATGTTAAAAGGTCAAGGTCTGTCATATATTGAAACAACATAACAACTCCCCTATATGATTATACAATTATTTTGAGTGTTTGCAAAATATGCCGCAGGATCTTAATTTAAAAAAAAAAAAAACAAAGGATGGATGAAAAGTAGAACAAATCATCAACATCACACAAAAACAAGTTATTGGACGTCAGACAGTGGTTATACATTATATATTTGTTTTATATCGCAATAGTTTCATAACTTTTATTTAAGCATTTTTAAAATATTTAAAAACAGAGAAAATATCCTGTAACTGTACATCTATAATATTGTACATACAACTTCATAACCGATGCACGTCATCAAACACGCGTTTTAGAGCGCACTTATGCCAGGTTGTTATAAAATTATCCAGTATTTAGAAATAAAATAATTTTGACTAGCATATGGATGGATTCTTTACTAGTATTGATAAATTACTTATTTTTTCAACATCAAAAAGAGAAATAATTTTAAAAAAATTATATATTTTAAGACTGGTTAGTTCATAAATATGCGAGTATAAAAAAAGAACTGGAAATATGGTAGTAAAAGTTAGTAGATATTTTTTTTGAGAGGAAAAATTTGTCCAAAAAAGGCACACGGGTTTTGAAATTTAAAAAAAATAAATATAAAAACATTAAAGATTTTCTCATAAACACCATTACAAATAGTGCAGTGCAGTTTTTTGTACATAAATATCAATTATTATTATTATTATTATTATTAATGTTACGAATAGCACGTGTTTTCAGTGCTACAGTATTTTTAACCCTCTTGGTAGGATTACACTTTCTAGGTGATTTTAAAAGTCCATTGTTTTTTGGTTTTTGTGCAACAGAATTAACCGTAGGAACATTCAAGTTTAGGGCTGCTGCTACACACTAAAACAATATACTGGACTGTTTTAGTTAACATTTTAATATTATATTTAAATGACCTTTCTAATGAGCTGTTAAGAGTAGCAATGGGCAATTATTGTCTCATTATTTTTCAAAATAGCGGATCAGAGATGTTACTAACTCTTGGCAGCAGCTGTTTAACTGTTTTGGCATTTCGCAAACGGAAGTCTGACAACTACAACACTTTGATTGTTCTGAAAATAACAGGTTTTTCAATATAAGACAAAAGTTTGAAACTCAAAAAAAACACAAACCACTATTAAAGCCAATGTAAATTTCGGATCTGCTACCTACTGCATAACAACGAATATCACGCGCGAAATTTATAGTTTGTCTCCTCCAAAAACACTCCTTTATAGTTTTTATTTCAATATAATTGAGTGGTGGTATCACTGCACTCATTTAATATCGTATTTACTATATTTAATCGTCGGTGACGTGCATCAGTTTTTATTTGGTACAAACTATTATATAGAGATGTCAAAAAAAAAACGTCATCAAATCTGGATATGAACGAGAGAGATAGAACTAGCGGTCATGTCGAAGATTTTAGTCAAACTTTTGTCGAAGAACTTGTCAAACTTTTGACAAGTGCCTATCACAATAATTGTAAAATAAATAATGGCTGTCATAAAATGTGACACTTTGACAACTAAATAAGGTTATAAATTTAAGATAGAATAGAAATACATCTTTTTTTTACTCGGCCTACTTTGATGACGTTTTCTTTTTGGATGAATATTAGTTTTATTTTGCCTTGTGGATAAGTTCCAAAAACTGTTCACACATCCATAACATAAGAAACTGGACTTTCTTAGTGCATTATTTTCTTTTCCGTGCCTAAATTTAAAAATGCCGTGCCGTGAAATAGTTGTCATCACGACGTGTTTTCAAATATGAACTGTTCAATAATTATCTGTTTACCGCGATACCGATAGATACCGATACCACAAAGGTAATGTTAGCGTATATCTATTTTACGATAAATATTCTTTTTCCATAAATTTCTATTTAGGACTCTCAAAATATAAACAGAGAAACTGAAAGCACAACACTATTAATGTATAGAGTATACCAAGATTTATGTACTTACGCCAGGCAATATAATAGCAGAAAAGTGCTCAGTTTCTATAAAGAGTCCTGAATAAGGTTTCTCAGCGCGATAATTAGGTAAAAAATAGTAGAAATGGATTGTGTATGTTTTGGATAAAATCGGTATGTAGGAACCTTAGTAAAAAAATCGATAAAAGTGCCGAAAACGAAACGAAAACCGTTTTTTTGCGGTTTAAGGGACGAAACATATTTTTTTTTCATAAAACAAAAAATAGCACGTTGTAGCGCTTGAAAAAACTAAAAAAACGAGTTTTTGGTGATCAAAATCGGTTAAGAAGTTTTTGCACAAAAAAATAAAAACCGAAGAAAAATGCCCATGTTTTGAAATCAAATTACAAGGGTTCTAATGATCGAAGAAACTTCTGCTTTGACTTATATTGTAGCTTTTGGTGGTGCCTATTTGCAGTAAAAATTTCATGCAAAAATAGTAATAACTTTTAGCATAAATTAAAAAAAAAACTAAAAAAAGGTCTTTTCGAAAAACGGCTTGAACAAGCCGAAAAATGGTCGTAGAGCATTTTTCCGGGGTTTACATTATTTGTCATTAAATTCCCTACAAATCCATTATCGTGACTTGTGGGAGAGGTTCATGGAATCGGCTGAAAAACGCGTTTGAAAATCAAACGTCGCGTTGCTTCGAGCGTTCGGGTAAGCAAGTGAAGGGGAAGTGGACGCGTGATGGGGGAAGCCTCTCCCGCCATAGACTTCTAGCGCCAGAAACTGATCGCGCGTCTTCATATCGATCCAGCCGGAAAAAATCGTCGTATCTCAAAAACTACTAGGCGAAAATGGATGTTTTTTTTCAAAGTTGGGTGCGTCGTGAAAATATTAACAATGAGCATATTATATTTATAAAATAGGTAAAAAATAAAAGGTTCAGGGCAATTTTTACGTTTTACTATTTATTTATATTTGTTACATAGAATTTTTGTACAACGCATTTTAACTATTCACGATAACATTTTACATGACACATGCGGTGATAATTTTGTATTTATTATATTTGTATTTTTTTTATCTTATATACGATTTTTTAATTTTCCTCATATTGCATAATTTCATTCATTAGTGTATCTTCGTCTGCATCTATTTCATTATCAATATTGTTATTTAACAAAAGCTCCATTAAACCGTCTTGATTTGTGTTTTCATCTTCAGTTATTGTAATAATTTCGACATTTGAACAGTTTTCCCCGTAACATGGATTGCAAAATGAAGTGCACAGCATACCGTATTTTCTACATGTGCAAGTTTTTTTCATGCAGCCAGTTTTACACCGACAACTGATATGTTCTATGACTTCGGGAGGAAACAACTTTTTCATCTGTCATTATGGGCTCTAAGCAATTATTTTTTTGAAAATTTCCATCCAAACTCGGTCGGATGAATTATTCGAGACAACCACGCCTGTATTTGCAAATATGTTCGAAAAGAGTGTTGCTTTGCCGCTCCCTCAGTCGGTGGTAATAATTGTAGATTGTTTTTATTTCTGAAACTTAAGCTTCTAAACATACTATACCGCAATTCACTTAATGTTGTGGCCTCTTCATTTGAATAAAGCCTTTTTATAATTTTAATTCCATTTTTTGCTATTTCATTTTTACTTGCAGAATCAGAATAAAATACACTAATCAAATTTGATATACTATTATCATTATTTAAAATTTTAATTATTTTATTTTTTCCTTGATTAAAAAAACAAGATGTTGTATCGCAACCCGTGAAAGCATGCATAAATAATATGTGTTTTCTCAAGTTTGCATGTTTAAAACTATTTCGGTTAAAAATGCTTTCGTGAGTTGCGCCCTTACTTGGCTTTACAAAATAAATGTTATCTGTTGGCGACAGCTGAGTGATTAAAACTAACAAATCTACATCCTCGCCTACAACGGCTACACTATTATCTGAGCATGATTGTTTAATTACTGTTGTAATAATCAAACAATCAGCATCTTCATCTGCGGTATAAATTGTAAAACCATTCTCGTTGAATTTGGTACATAAGTATTTGATAAGCTGTCGTTTATTCTTATCATTGGTCAGAAATTTTTCTTGTGCAATACCTATTTGCGTGTGTAGGTCAAAATTAATTTCACGCGAATTTATTTGTTGAATTCTACGAGAACGTTCTGCGTTTTTCGTTGAGGAAGTTCTATCTTCGGGATACCCATCAAATACTATAGTGCTGTTCGAGTAATGTTGCCGTACAAAGTTGACGTACTTCATTAAGATATTGTCAACACTATCGTTTGTATTCCAAACAACGCGATGTAGTAAATATCCTCCGTCAATTACGTATTTGATATTATTTTCCGTTGGTAACGTAACTTTTTCAAAATTGGAATACAAACTTGATTTATTGGTTTTACGCATGCCGGCATCATCGAATAGGGATAGTGGGTACGGAGCTAACTCAAACTGCATATATCTACTCATATCTTCTTGCGTCTTCATAGTTGCACATATACGTTGATACAATAATGTTGGGTCTATGGTTATTATAGCGTCGTTTACTTTTATTGACGAAGTCATGGCTTTCAAAGGAACAATTTTATTTTTTCGTTTGAACTTCATGCTTCCAAAATCTGTGCCAATCATATTATTCATGGAAGCCAAGCCAACATCAAAGGCTTTAAAACAGTTTATAAAAAATTCATCAATTTTTTTACCATCGATTACATCCCGCGAAATTCGGCTGAACCGCGCATCAACGTGCTGCTCTGACGACTCAAAAGACACATCGCAAAAAGATTCAATTGCGTTTGTAACTTGTTGTAACACAACCGTTGTCAAAACCCATTTACACAAAACGCTGTCCTGTAAACTACGACCACGTGTGACACCTTCTTTGCCTTTAAAAGATTTCATCAGCGATTGTTCGATTGTCATATCAGACTACGTTCCAGTTCGAAATTTGTCGCATCGCCTTACCGTGAAGTAACCATGTTCTGTAAATTTTTGATATTCAAAAATGTCCATGCGTTCCTCGAGTTTATACATGTCCTGAAGATATAAATGTGCCGATTTGGCATAATTGTGTCCAGTTGCGTAAAAGTACGGCAGCATATGTTGCATGCTCTGCAAGTGTAGTTTCCAATTTCCGGTTCTCTCTGCCTGTATAAAATTTTTGACGATTTTTATTAACTTGAAGTACAAAATCCATAGTTGAGCTGTAGGGCCGTTTAATTGTAATAACTTGACTTTTTCGTTAATGTTTTTTTATTTCAAGTATACTGTCAGTATTACCATCGATGCTTTCTATGTTCTCAAAAACAGAATGTAACGTTCTTATTTCATTTTCATTTAAATTGATGCTGCTTATAATTTTGCGAGCTAATGAATTTTGAACGAGAAAATGTGCACGTACGGCTCTTGAGTACGCGTGTCCAGTCAACATCTTATCAGCAGAATTTTCCGCGTAAACTTGTGTAAAACACTCCTTTAAGCCACTTCCATCCATTATATTTTCAATTGAGTCGAGAAACGACATCAGTGTATGAAAACCACCAAGTCGTAGGATAACTGAGTTTAATTTGTTCTCGTTTGCGGTGCCGACACAGCAAGCTACAATTTCACGAGCTTTTTGATAAAGAGGCTGATCGAAAGTAACGAAAGTATGCATTTGCTTGTTGGCTTTACACCGCTTGTCTGCTTCGAGTAACACAGTAAATATCGTGTCATAACTGCTCGGCGGAGAATTTAAAAATGGCAAAGGAATTATTTTTGTTCGGTCGAAATGACGTAATTTTGTAAATTTTTCCATAAAGCCGTTCCACCCTGGAGTTTCATTTGGTCGTGCGTAGGTAACATGAAACCATATATAATCTTCAAGACTTATTTCTACATCTGCCGAAAAAAAAATTATTTGCACTCAGATCAGATACGACTACGGACTTTAGACCACCAGTATTTTTTGAAAAGTTTGCAACGGAATAAATCCAAATTTTCCGATTTCTGACGCTGTAGGGACTGTTTTCAACCTTTTTATCTGACTTGCAGACGATACTGATGTTGATGGAGTGACACATAATATCCCACCCATCGCATGAAATGTTTCTCGTTTCTCGACCATCTAAAATGCTTGTATTATGATCGGCATTATCAAAAACAAACTGCATATAGACTGAACGGAACTCGTAGGATTGCGGCTCGTGTAAAATCGAAGCCTCAAATCGAACCGTCTCCGAGTAAGACGCACAAACACCAATGTGCGACAAACAGGTTATTAAATCTTTTGAACCGTATTTTTTATGGAGCACACTCGATAGATAGGCCAAGCATTATTGGTGATAAAAATGAACGGGGCCTTATCGACGAAATTAAACAGTGACCAAACATTGATGCTCGATTTTTCCATTTGGAAGACTCACTTCTTTTTTTGTCGTTCAACAATAATGTTTTTAAAAAAATACGAAGCGTATCCGGTATACAGCTGTCTACATCGTCTAAAAAACTGTCTGGAACTTCATAATAATCCGTATCGTACATACGTGATCGAACGTTTTTTAAAATAATTTTTGCTGCTGCCTGTACAATGCGAACATTTTCTTCCTCCTCGTTATCCGATCGTTGATCGTACCAATCTCGGCTTAAAAATTTTTCGGAGTTACTACGGAGACACATAACAAAATCGTTTTTTACTTTATAAATCAATAAATCGTCACGGAAATTATCAAGTAATTTTTGTTTTATGCAATCAATGTCTATTGCTTCTTCGCCTTCATACTGTTCTAATAGACTTTTCAATGAAAATTGACATTCGTCGGAATCACTATACATCGCGTCGATAACAAATCGAACTGCATCGGAAATATTTTGCGATGCAGGACCACCGATGGGTCTTTGTTCACCACTACCAAGGCTGTATTTATTGTAGCATTTTAAATGATACCTTGCTTCAGATTCTATTAAATCCACATCACTTTCTAGCCGTTCGATAATATTTTTTACCTCTTCACCCTCTTTTTCGTTTAAAAATAGAAGTACTCTTTCTTTGAATTAGTAGTTTTTAACGATGCAAACTCTATTGTATTTACTAGGATTTTTTTTGCATAATGCAATGTACCGATCAGAAGCGTCATTGGCGCAAAATATGCACGATGATTTAAAATCAAAATAACGATTAATTTCGGTGGACAACCTTTTTTTGTTTGACAAACACTTGTCTATACTTGCCGCTGCATTGTACATTCGTTGACAGCTACTATGTACAGTAATCGAAGTAAACCGTTGGAGCCCTCGACACTTTCCATCTCTCCTCTGCTTACTCGATTGAATCAATTTTTCGATTCCTTTTTTTGTACGACTGTCGAAGATTCACCATCATAGATGTTTTCATCGCAAAGTATGCACTTCTCTAAAGCACTATCCATTTTCGTTAATAAATCTGATTACATGAAAAAAATAATGTTTTATGTAGTGTTTCATGTAATGTAATAGCAGTCCTAATAATAATTGGACAATAAATATCTGCGTTTTTTTTTTGTACATACATGTTTTTTTTAGTTATGTTAACTGTGCGAGAAAAAATAATTTAATTGAAATTGAAATCAAGAATTACGGAATAACATAAATTAAATTTACCACAGTTACATTAAATACGTAAAAAATGTTTGGATTTAATTATTAAATAAGTGTTTTATACGCGATCAATGTAGTACTCTGTAGTTTGACATGTTTATTTGACGTTTGAAGACGCGCCTCAGTTTCTGGCGCTAGAAGTCTGTGGCGGGAGAGGCTTCCCCCACCACGCGTCCACTCCCCCTTCACTCGCTTATCCGAGCGCTCGAAGCAACGCGACGATTGATTTTCAAACGCGTTTTTCAGCCGATTGAATGAACCTCTCCCACAAGTCACGATAATGGATTTGTAGGGAATTTAATGACGAGTAATCTAAGCCCAGGAAAAATGCTCTACGACCATTTTTCAGCTTGTTCAAGCCGTTTTTCGAAAAGACCTTTTTTTAGTTTTTTTTCGATTTATGCAAAAATTTCTTACTATTTTTGCATGAAATTTTTACTGCAGATAGGCACGACCAAAAAGCTACAATTTAAGCCAGCAGAAGTAAGCAGAAGTTTCTGCGACCATTAGAACCCTTGTAATTTGATTTCAAAAAATGGGCATTTTTCATCGGTTTTTATTTTTTGTGCAAAAACAACCGATTTTGATCACCAAAAACTCATTTTTTTCGTTTTTTTCGAGCGCTACAACGTCCTATTTTTTGTTTTACGAAAAACATTATTTTTCTAAATTGAATTAAAACTGAGTTAACCAACGTATCATCAGGTTTTTCATTATATTTTGACTGGGGCATTATCTCTTTTAATAAAAAAAAAAAAAATGTTTCAAATAAAAGGTGCAGAATTGCGCCTGATACTTTTAATTAAAGTTCGGAAATTTGTGCTACAACGCAGGGCTCGACCATATAAAACTCTATGATAATGAAAGTATAAACCGTATTTTTAAGCGCCTTGTAAATGACGTACGCGTGTATTTCATACCCCTGCATATCCACGCCACTGATCGATTCTTCCCCATGTCCCGGGACTCACGTCTGACTGACAGTTAAGTACATATTTCTACAATATCGTTTCTTAATTACGGATCTTTTAGTAATAACTTTTCAGTGTCATTTATATACGTATTAATTAATCTAAAAACAGATGATTTGAAAATATTCTTCTCCGCTAATGTCCGTCACTGTACTATGCCGAACTCTTATGGCAAATTCGCTTTTGGAGAAAAAGGTGATTGGCAAAATCATTGTATCACGTATCTGGTAACATTTTTTTTAAAGACTAACCGCAGTACAGCGACCTACAGCGGTGCTAAAAATTACATTGCCGGTTAGATTCGTTCTAGGTTGAAAAACAGCAAAATCTATCAACTGAGGTAAAACCAAAACAAAAACAGTAAATCATTTTTGGCAACTTTATGCATCGCAAGATTTGGTAACGCTTGACTTATGAAGGTTTGGTATGAAATTGTTCAAAATATACTTTAAAAAATTATTGTTAGCATGCCAAGGAGCTTAGCATTCCACTTGAGGCGCTTATAAACGTCAAATGTTACCAAACTTCATAATAATTTTAGAATAAGTCTGTAAACTATATTTTTGAATACATTTTCCAGGTATATATTTAATTTGGACTATTTTCAGTGCGAGTGACTGTAAACATACAAATATGTAACTTATTCCCAATACATACATATGTATAAAAATATTTATACTGACGTATCTTGAGATACTCCCGTTTATGATAATGGGAACAAAAGGGTTTATTTAGTACACATACATACAAATAAAAAAAATAAATTACATTATGTCAAAAATTGACAAATAGGGTATTATTGTGCTCAGAATAGAATTTTAAGTTAAGTAAACAAACAAGTAAAAATAAACATGAGGCATAAAAACGTTAGGATCATTTTCGGTCAAACGGGAAGTATAAAAAATTACAAATATGTCAATAAATGCATCTATGTCTAATATCTAGTTCTAAAATTTTATTATCTTATCTATGAAAACAAAAAAATTATGGGGGTGAGTCACTTTCTAGAATCACCCGGTATAGCATAAAAAATGAAAGTGTGTTTGCAAAGTACATCTCGGAAGAAGCCTGTCATTATTGACGCTATGGTTTCTTAAAAGTATACTAGATAATCCACTTTTTAATTTTCTTTGTACTGAGACACACAAATTGAAAAAAAAAACAGAAAACAACCCCAGTAACTTATTATGAAAATGCCCTCAGATGAAAAGCCAATATAACATTGTATGTATAAAATAAATAACTTGTACGCATGTTATATACATACATACATATATTTATACGCACGTATAAATATGGCTTATATTTACTTACACATGTAGATATGTACATAGTATGTAATAAAAACATCAAACACTGATAGCCACATAAAAATGATAAAAGATTTACAGCCTATCCTTATTAATAAATACTGATGTCATGAGATGATATAATTATGTGTATGTAGTATGTGTACAATATACACGTACTTCACTATACACCGTCTCCAAAATTCGATGCACTACATGGACCGTGGGGATATCGCTTAGGGAACGTACCCATACTATGTGACCCATTTTTTTACAATTTTTTACCCCCCCCCTCTCCCCTCTAGTTTTCACGTAGTAATTCATAAATATGGTTTTAAATCATTTTTTTGCAAACAGAAGGTTAAAAAAAATAATTTGGCTCATGTGCGTCAGTGTTGCCACCTGTGGGTTTAAAAAGCGCTAAACGCTGCGCGCCATATTTGAATATAGCTCGAAAAAGCGCGAGATTTCCCTAGAGGATATTGACTACGTGGCGAAAACATAAGCCCTGTGATCAAGCGTGGTATTTTGAAGACCCCTCTCCCCCCCCCTGAACGGGTCACGTAGTATGGATATGTTCCCTTATTATTATAATTAGACAGATGATTAATTGAATTAGGAAAGTTTTAGATAATGTTAGGGTGTTTATTATTATGTTTATTAAATATTTTTTCGAAAATTGCTTGACGTATTTGCCTGAGATTTTGTGATATAGAAAAACTGAAAATCGAGGTTTTTACTTTTCCCTAATGTCACAAAAACTGTTTGTTTGATATACATAGATACATAAGTACATATGTATGTCAAAGTGTTACATTATTAAGGCACTTTTTTGTGGAAAATGATTTGGTCAAACTATCGAAATTGTCGATTACCTTTTTTATTTAATACTAAACAAATAAACTTTAAAATAAACTTAAAAATAACGAACAATAAATAAATCACTTTAAAAAAAGAACTTTTTATAAGTAGTAGTTTCGTGTGTTTCGTAAGATTTTTGTACTAACAAATAAGTTTAATAAAAGACCAGTTGAAAAACAATGGGTGATTTTTTTTGGAAATTGGAAAATCCAGACAGTACCTTTTTTCAAATAAGAATATCAATAATCTTCAAAACCAACGATATCTACGAATATTATTAGCACAGTATGCAATTGCAGACTTTATACTGCTTTGAAGCGTTTTAAATATTTTCAGATCAGTTAGTTACGGGAGTGAATCAAAAACTTACAAAATATAAATTTTTTTAGATATCAAAATGTTTCACTCAAAATCGCCATATAGGCGTAGAATGTCATTAGGAACATAATTTCTTAGTGATATTTTTCGAAATATTAACATTGTGTCATTTTCTAGATTTTTTTGGAAAATCACAAATTTGGCAGTTGCCATATGTTAGCTGTCAACTTTGAATTGGTGCATTTTAAGTTATTTTGGAAGCAGAAGTGATTGTCACCAAAAGTTTTTATCAAACTCTAATATTTAAAAAATCCCATATGGTTCCAACTTCATGGCGGACACTATATGTGAAATTTTCAACGATATACCATACGCCCCTTAAAAATTCATATTTAGTGGAAACGCATAATTCATTTCTTTATAATCAATTCTATTTTTGTAAGATGAATAATAATTTGATGATTCAAGGCTGACTGATCTAAAAATTTTTTTGCAAAGAAATTTGTAATTCGCCTAAAATTCTCTAGAACTTTCCTAATTTAACCCACGTCTCTATCTCTAACAATAAGCGAGATGTCCATGGCGAGCATAAAATTTGGGACAGAGTATACAGACAGCAGTATTAATTATTGTGTGACACACATTTTATTTTTTTTATCTATGTAGTAATTGTATTTTTTTACGATACTGAACAAAGAACAAACACATATACAAAATAGCAGTGACGTACATCGGCACACCTTCGTTATTAAACCAATGGCACACGCTGCCATTGGTTTAATTGCCACAAACAACTTATTTTGATAAAGCGTTGCGCAATTTTGCTTTCTACACTGACGAATCTATTGATGGGAGGTCTAAATTAGCGAGATAAGATTTTTTTAATTTATTTATAGAAAGCGATAACTTGGTAAGTGAGTAGAAAATAAAACATATATACAGGGTGGTCCTTGGGAACTGCATCGATCGATTATGGGAAAACTATAATTATCAAAAATCTGAAAATTTGGTGACATACTAAGGTCGATGGGGGACAACTCCTAAAATATTTTCATGTTAATCGCACTTCTAGTTATACCGGAAGTAGATGTCAACTGTTATTTTAAATGGAATGCCCTGCATGTTAATAAATTTTTAAATTCCATGGTAAATTCTAAGAATATTTCATGTATAATGTCCTATACCTAAGTTTAAGCGGTTTTGAGATATTTAAGTTTTTATGTCGAAAATTACGTCTGCAGGCCCTAAGATAAATACCAATATTTCCTATAAGAAAGCCTTTATTATACAATTTGGGTCGTATTCCTTGTTGAAAAGGATCCACTTTAATATGTTTTTTGTAATATTCTGATAACTATAATTACAGGGTGTTCAAAAAATGAGATCAAAAATGAAATTGAGAAAAATGTCAAAAATTAATTTTTTCAAATGGAAACCCCCAATTTTCAAGTTTATCTTATTTAGCATTAAAATTAAGAGTAAGTTTGTATAAGGTTGTTTATTCTAAAAATGTGGTTTTGAAAACATTTTAAAATAAAATAAATTGGCAATATCTTAGGGCCTGCAGACGTCATTTTTGACATAAAAACTTAAATATCTCAAAACCGCTTAAACTTAGGTATATGGCATTATACATTAAATATTCTTAGAATTCACCACATAATCTAAACATGTATTAATATACAGGGCATTCCATTTAAAATAACAAAGTTGACATCTACTTCCGGTATAACCGGAAGTGCGATTAACGTGAAAATATTTTAGGCGTATGTCCCCCATCTACCTTAGTGTCACCAACTTTTCAGATTTTTACTAATTATAGTTTTCCCATAATCGATGGATGCAGTTCCCGGAGGACCACCCTGTATATGTACATAAGTGTATCAGTGAGTACGAGTATCTAGGGCACAACGGCATAGTGTTATTTCCAATAAACTATAACATATATTTGCATTCCAACAAACTTACCATTCCAGGTATATTCTAGTCTATAGACAGTAAAGAGCGAAACAAAATATGTTGATGTTACAAGTACCTCAAGTTACATTATAGCTTAAACCAGCCTATCATAATAATAACATAGTATAAAACAAAGTCGCTTCCCGGTAGCTGTCTGTCCCTATGTATGCTTAGATCTTTAAAACTACGCAACGGATTTTGATGCGGGTTTTTTTTAAGATCAAAATAATGTACTACAGTATTGTACACCTTAAAAAAGGTCTACAAAAAAGTACACGTGCACCCGTGCGAAGCCGGGGCGGGTCGCTGGTAGATAATAAAATCCATAGATTTATTATTTTTCATACACTCTCACTTTCACATTATACATATCATGGTAGAATCAGATGGTGGTTTGTTCAACTATGACATTGTTCTGGTCCCTATTTTGCCAGATAATCTTAGTACGTGCTAAATAGTCAGTTATATGTTATATTACATATAGCGTCCGTATGCTTCGTCCGTATGCGTATGCGTATATAACGTCCGTATGCGTATACAACACAAGTCTCTCATTACGTCACGGAAAGATCCCCATATACTCCCAATCCCAATTGGAATATTCTAGGGCAATTATCTGGTGATATCGTTAAATTGCACAAAACCATTAGGTTCTAACCCTAATATATATTATGTATAATAAATTAAATTCCATATCGGAAAGTGACAAGAGTTGAAATAAAAGCTATAATTCTAAAAATATGCATATGTGGTTCTTTATGGAATAAATTATCTTAAGGAAATACACAAGGAGATCGTCCCCCCTAAAAATACGTCTTTTTGACAAAAAAGTGTGCAATGGACTACTATTAACTTGAACACATACATAAGTAAAGTGCAGCAACAGTACCTTTGCCCTTGGCCGCTGTAAACAAAACCTGAAATTGTGCTTAAATTACACATTTATTTTTAAAAGAAATGTCGCGACCTGCTGAAACAAATATAGGTACACATATTGTATATTTTTCAAAACGTACAAATTCTAGGAATCAGAATATGTAATAATATACAGGGTGTTCCATATAAAAACACTACTTTGATTCAGTTTTATGGCTTCTGATGTTCAATTGTTTTTTCTCATATTGTTTTATAAAAAATTATGAAAAAATCTATAACTTTTGTCCGAGGAACTTTTTTATAATTTCAATGATCCATATGCACTATCTAGTCAAATTATGCAAACTAACTCAACTATTTGCAATTAGATTTTCTGAAAATGTTTTTTCAGAGTTCCAGCAAATAAACATTAACGTGACTAAAACTTGTTAATACATATAAATACGAAGTTGAGATAAGGCACGGATGAGTGTGAAGTCACAATGAGAAACCAACACATTGTTACTTCTTGACGTGTTACTTAATAATTTTCCACTTCAACCAAAAATAAACTAAATGAGTCATCACGTCATCACATCATGCGTTTAAATTTTGGGATTATTATTTGAAATAATTTCAAAAACGTCGTTTATTGCTTTTCCAGCTTTTATTTAAAAATACAGTGCAACAATTCTATCTGTACATTTATTTTGCTTTAACTTCATATTTGCATTGATTCACTACCATTTCATTAAAATATATGAAATACATTGTTTATCTATATTTTGCGATTTCGTTTAATCCCAAGCCCAATAAGGTTTAATTTTTTTTCCAATCCAATCTAATAAAAAAGTTAAATCAGTAATTAAACAGAAAATAACTGTTCTAATCTCAGTCAACCTAAAGCAAAAAGGATCACCTGAAATAAAAATAATAATCCAGCACCTTGGTTATATGAAAGCTGTTATACAAGGTGTTTAGAAGTCTAAAGCACATCTAATTTGATTACATTTGATATTGTCTTAAATAGAGGCGTTAAGACTAATGCAGAAAATATTTTAATATCAGCCCAAAGGGGTCGGGGATAAACAAGTTTTTTCAGGATTAGACATTTTATCTCGAATTGTGAGGCATGTGCAATTTTTTGACAAAACAGAATTTTCAATTGCTATTTTGAAAAGAAAAAATCTCTGTAGAATATTCTTTGTTTACAACATTAAAATGGCCCTCTTTCAATAAAAATATTCTTTATTTCAGACATTACATAAGTGTAGTGTCAAACTTTAAACATCTGGTAATTCAATAAACCTCTATTTAATAATGCATTAATGCACAATGGATGTTACCGCTAACATTTGACGTATTTTAACATTCAATGCCACTCTGAATCATATAACAATAATAAATAATTAACATTAAATTTATCATTCTATTTTTTTTAAAACAGGGAACTGATTTGAAATCAAGAACTCAAAAATTTCACATGTACCGAATTAAAATAACAAAATTTCCAAAAACATCGTTCTACGAATGGTTATTATTTTCATATGTTAGTAGTTGGTGTCACATATGTTCTGAAGCAAGTCGCATGTAAAACGTTTTCGTAATTAATATTTCTTTATAAGCTATCATGATCATGAGATGAAGTTCATTTAAAAACCCGGGGGTGAAAAATGAGCCTTGTTTGCAAACTCTTTTTACAAAAGATTCATGGCACGCATTACCCGTTTACTCCATTATCGATTTTAATACATATCATAAGTCTTCTAAGCTTACATAAAGAGTACGTTAACATAAATCAGATCTAATTAATTTAATCTATTTAGCGGTTAACGACTTCATTTATTAAATTACTTTATCTGTTTTACAACATATCAAATTCTTATAACCTTATCTTTATCCCATTGTAACAAGGTATACAATATCAAATAGATTACATATATTTATATGTTCTGATAAATCTTAAGTAATTCTTCCTTTGTCTTGTTCATATTAGGTTGACGTTATTCTTCAAATATTTATTAAATGGTAATATTGGTCGCATTTTTACATTTTTACACACATACCTGTATGTACATTTAAACATCCAAAATGCTTAAGCGAACCAATAAAATATTATCTGGCGTTGTTTACTGTGGATCGCGTACAATTTTAGTTTTGCGCCACCGATGCACAGGTAATTTTTCAATTTGACAATTAAATAAATTGAGTGATTTAGAATTAAAAAAACGCTGCCAATGAAATAATTACTTCCACATCCAATTTTCCACATTTGAATAGACTAAACCGCTAAAAAACATCAGGTTTCATTCTTAAAAGTATATATGATAACTTGAATGGGGAGGTTTCCTCCCAATGAAAAACTAAATTTGCTTCAAACAATTTATTGTCGGCTAAGGCACAGTTATCGCTTTAATGCAGTACGAGCTCACGCCCTTAACTAACTGATGATGACTGGTGTCGCGCGCTTCTCCGCTCCCTTCGTCTCGTCCGTCCTGACTCAGCATCGCGCCGGAGCCACTCAAGTCTGTTTATTGTTTATGTTCGGTTGCCGGAGCCGGAGCTAGTAGGGTAAATAGGGGTCACCGATAACATATATTACTAGGGACCCGCCCCGGCTTCGCACGGAAATATAAAAAATGGTTATTGTGGGTTATCCCTAAGAGATAGACATATACCGTCGCGGACTTTTTTGTAGACCTTTTTAAGGTCCATTATTTTGATCTATCTCGTAGGGTTCAGCCAGCGTTTGCAATGTAAGCGCAAAAAAATGTGTTTATTTACGACATCACATTAGAAACCTCTAAAATTATCAGTGTTTCTCTACTATATTATGCATGTATTATACATATAAACCTTCCTCTTGAATCACTATCTATTAAAAATCTAAACCGCATCAAAATCCGTTGCGTAGTTTTAAAGATCTAAGCATACATAAGTAGGGACAGACAGCGGGAAGCGACTTTGTTTTATACTATGTTATGATTATGATTATGATTATGTGTTTGTGTATGACCTTTATGACCTTTATGGCGTTTACGACCAGTATGAACATTATGATTAGGGTTGGCCCATCGTACCGCAATACAACCGTGTAATAGGAGTCAACGACCGTTCGCCTTATGTCGTCAGGGTCGGTATTACGTTAATAATAAAATGTCACAATGCTGACAAAATGAATAAATTCATCGTTGATTTCGAAGATTTATTTTATGATTACGTGGCCGTAATGTGCAGGGGCAACCTGCGGCTCGCGAGCCACATGCGGCTCTTTGAAGGATTATTTATGGCTCTCGATAAATGTACCCGAGTTCCCTTTTTATTAAAATTATTATCGTTCCGTATGTGTTTCAAAATGTCTTTTAAATTACTGACAACAAATATGAAAAACTAAGTGCAACGTTGTAACAAATTTCATTTCCGTCCAAATTAAGAATGATATGACTCATCGAAAACGGCGCGTACGAACTAGAATTAAAATATAAGTCGACGTCGATTACTGAATTTTGGAAATTTGTACCAGAATCGAAGTATCCTGAATTAAAAAAGGCTGCGTGTCGAATTATTTCAATATTCGGAACAACGTACTTACATATGTGAATCATTTTATTCCACTTTAAAATTCGTGAAATCCAAACACCGATCAGTATTAACTAAGAATTACTGAGAAGTGCTGTCACCAATTATTCACCAAATTTTAAAGTATTATCAAGAGAAGTAATTTTTAATATTTAAATTCAATACACATATTTTGTACTTTTATTTATGTTTTCAATAGATATAATTGCTGTAAACAAATTTTTTAATACCTTTTTTGCATACCTTTTAAATACGTATTTAATTGCGGCTCGCGAAAAATTTCAAATTTTGAAAAATGGCTCGGACTATCAAGGAGCTTGGCTTGGTTATAAATATGAATTTAGTATTAGTTTTAGACTATATTTAGTATTAGTTACTTTTTTATATTACTTTTATTATATTATGATGCGTACGCCTACGTTCAGCGGCACATTTCGGCCAACTCTACTTATGACCTTTATGGCTCATATGACCATTATGATCCATATGGCGTGGGTATCTTCACGTATTCAGGAATGATATTTTTATAAGGAGGGAGGCGCTATGGAGGAAGAGAAGGATCCACGAATCCATATTATATTTATGTATGTTATGTTATTCATTGGAGAGGAGGGCGCGGTTGCTTTGTCGTATCTTAATATGAATTAATAAAGATAATCACGTAACGTGTCGTTCTATAGGTATTTTGAGGTAGAAGAATTCAATATATAATTCAATATACCGTGTGTGTAAAGTTGACATCGGCCAGTTATGAAAAAGGACAAACAGAAGTGAGACGACATATAAGAAGCAACCGCACACGCATCGAAGGTAGTGAGGGAATAAGACCGGCCCTCTCACCACCTGTGCTTGGTGTTAGACCGAGAAGGGTGGCATTTTAGTTCAGACGAGGTAGCAAAAAAACAAGTGAATTTGAAAATAATTAGTTGCGACACTTTTTCAACGTGATAATTAGGAGAAAAGTCGTACGCATCGAATGAAAATGTTTTGGACAAAATTCGATTGTAGGATCATGCGAAAAAAATGCAAAAAGTTGCGAAAGTTTTTTCGAAAAAAAGACTTTTAGGCACGAAAAAAAATGTTGAGTAAAAAACAAAAAATATCACGTTATAGCACTTGAAACGACGAATAAAATGGTTTTTGGATCATTAAAATCGGTTGATAACTTGTTGCACAAAAAAATAAAAACCGCGAAATTTAGCGATTTTTCGATGTTCAATTACTCGGTCTGTAATTATCCTAGAAATGTCTTCCAGGGCTCAAATTGTAGGGTTTTACAACACCTATCTACAGTTAAACTTTTGTCAAAAAATATCTCTCTCTCCCGCGGGCACAGCAAAAAAAACATCAATTTTCGTTCAGTAGTTTCCGAAAAATCTCAATTCTTTCCGGCTTGTCGAATTTGAACGCGAGGGATCGCTTTACGGGCGCCCGCTCCGCCCGCGGGAGAGAGAGCCCCCACCACCGCGCCACTTCCCCTTCACTCGTGCGTCCACGCGGCTGGTCTCTAAAATTGCACGCTTTTCAGACGCGCTTTTGAGGTACTCATTATTATCGAATCGACTTCAAATGATATGGTTGTAGAGGAAGGAAGTCTTCAAGAACACGTAGCTTTTTGCAAAATTGCTCTACGACAATTATTGTGGAAATAGGGGCCGTTATACTAAAGTACCTGTTTTTACTTTTTCGCAATTTGCGCGAAAATTTATGAATATTTTTTTGAGAAAAAATTAACTGTAGATAGGTGTTGGAACACCCTACAATTTGAGCCCCGGAAGACATTTCTAGGATAATTACAGACCGAGTAATTGAACATCGAAAAATCGCTAATTTTCGCGGTTTTTATGTTTTTATGCAAATAGTTATCAACCGATTTTAATGATCCAAAAACCATTGTATTCGTCTTTTCAAGCGCTATAACGTGATTTTTGTTTTTTACTCAACATTTTTTTTCGTGCCTAAAAGTCGAAAAAACCTTTTTTTCGCACCTTTTTGCAATTTTTTTCGCAATGATCCTACAATCGGATTTTGTCCAAAATATTTTCATTCGATTCGTACGATTTTTCTCCTAATTATCACGTTGAGAAAGTGTCGCAACCAATTATTTTAAAAAATAATCTATGCCGCCTGGACTATTATATTATAGTCCTTTTTCACAACTGGCCGATGTCGGCTTTACACAAACTATATAAGCTCATATGGATCATAAAGGTCATATACATATGTCATCGAGGTTATATTCAAATACATACAGAGGTTTAGTCTAATTAAATGTGGAAAAATTAGTTGTAGAAGTAGTGACTCCATTGGCAGCTAACCACATGCACGAATTTATTAAAACCTATCAAATCACTAAATCAGTGTTATGTTCGACCATAAACATCTTATTGCAAGGGCTTGTTTCAAACTTTAATTAATCTTTGGTTAATTTTTACTAATTATTACAAAACCCAGTTATTTGAAATTACACTCTATTAACGTCCATTGCATTATTAATATACTTAGTTGTGTTTAATTGCTTCTACAATTGAGGAAGTATCTTTTAACAAAAATAGTTGTATGACGCGACGCGGACGCAAAGAGCAAATGAATTCGTAAACAATGTTATCTAATTTAAAGTGTTTTGCATAATAAAGATAATAATTATAATGTCTATTATGTTAATAACCAGTGAGGCACGGCGGTTATGCAATTATCGAGCTCGATATGCGAATAATTTGGCAGAAAACAAGTCAACAAGCTGAATCAGGTCAGGAGCACGAAAGTAGTCAGTCCTTACAGTGGTAAGGAAATTAAATAATAAACAAATTCGGTAGTTCCATTAGCGTACCTTTTTTGGAGGTAACAATTCAAATTATAGCGGATGTTTAAAACTTATTTTCTGATTTTGATAATGTTTTTTAGGTAAGGGCGTCATCGATATATTTTAAATTATCTACGAACTGTGTTAAATAACACAATAAATGTTACGAATATTATGTAAATGTATCCATAACTACATAGCAGAGTTTGCCCTTCATAGAATTCTCTAAATGGGTGTACATTGTAGTCGCTCCAATAATGAGAATTGCGTCAAAACACCTGTATTTTTGTAAGTTTTCTATAATACGTTTAACAGTATTTGGTATTTGGCGCTGGTTTCTTTTTCTGCGGATATCGCGTTGCAAATGTATTACATGTTCTTGAAATAACTATCACATTCTCCATAAATAATAAATAAATTTTAATAATCTTCATTTGTATAATTTAAGCGTCCCGGCATGATTATATACAGTGGTGGCCATAAAAATAGAGCCACAACGGAAAAAATTACAAAACTATTTATAAAAGGTACTAAACTGCAAAGAACTATTAAATATTTTTGTAGATTAGTGATATTAGATGTGACAAATATAAAATGTTATTTGTATTCTATTTAAATTATTGTAGTAATAAAAACTTGTTAAAAAAAAAACAAGAAACATAAACTGTATTGGTCATAAAAATAGAGCCATTACAAAACTAAAGTATTTTCAGCAACATAAAATAAATACAGACAACAGTTTTGATCAAAAACAGTTCTATACTACTAATATTTTGTAGCTTGACCACGATTTTTAATTACAGCCTCACAGCGCCTTGGCATAGAATCAACAAGCTTACGACACTTTTCAATTGGTATGGATGCCCATTCTCTTTGGATAACGTCCCACAATTCCGATTGAGTGCGTGTTTTATGTTTACCAACAGCATTTTTGAGGTCCCTCCATAAGTTTTCTATCGGATTTAAATCCGGTGATTGGGAGGGCCATGGCAACACAGACACGTTATAATCCTGGAAAAACTTTTTTGCCTTCTTAGAGGTGTGTTTCGGATCGTTGTCATTTTGGAATGTCCATAAAAGTGGCATATTTTCCTCGGCGAAAGACAGTATTACATGTTCAAGAATGCTGACATATTCGTTCTGATCCATGGTTCCCTTGATCCAATAAAGTGGCCCCACTCCGTACCAGGAGAAAGCGCCCCATAACTTAATGTTACCGCCCCCATGCTTTACGGTCTTTTTGGTATACTTGGGTAATAATTTTGTATTTGGTGGCCTTCTCACATAATGTCTACCATCTGACCCTATTAAATTAATTTTGATTTCGTCGGACCACAGTATATTATGCCATTTTCTTATGCCTTCTGGTCCACACCAGTTAACATGATCTCTTGCAAACTGCAATCGCTGTTTTCTATTTTTTGAAGTTAATAGAGGAACTTTCCTTGCAGCTCTACTATTTAAATTATATTCCTGCAATCGTCTACGAATTGTACGTGCACTTATTTTAAGGTTCAATTCACTTTTAATTTCATTTGAAGACCTAAATGGATCACCTTTACTAATTCGAACGATATGTCTATCGGTCTGAGGTGTTGTTTTCCGTTTAGGTTCGCGAGTTTCTTTTTCGGTCTTTATATTTCAAAGCATTTTCTACCATTTTTCGTGAGCAGCCTACCTCTTTCGCAATTTCCCGCTGATATTTTCCCTGATTGTGTAGCATTAAAATTTGTGCTCTTTCACTGACAGTGCAATGAACACTCCGGCCCATTCTTCTTAAAACTTTTACACAATTTTATTGTAGTTTGTCTATAAATCACTATATCACACGAACTGATTTTTAAGAACTAATTTAATGCCAACAAACTCACCGCTATTTACCTGGCTCTATTATTATGGCCACACGCAAATGATAGGCGACAGAGTTTGGGGGTTCCCCTAGCTAGCCGGAAGGAACTCTAGTGGTAATCTTCGGCATTTTGCACGCGGCATTTATTGTCGCATATTGGTAAATAGATGGAGCTACTGTGTAATGAACACATCTGTCTAGATTACATATTTTATTTACAAACATACTGGTGGCTCTATTTTTATGGCCACCACTGTATATTAATAATAATTTTCAAAAGGTAAGTGACAGTTGTGTAAACAAACATAGCAATCAAATGTTTTCAATATGGTCATTTTCTTCATGGCCAAGTAGCTGCACTTAAAATCCGCAGCAAAATCGCCATATAAAAATTTAAACTGGTAGTATTTACAAACCTACAAATTTTTAGAATAAACAACCTTATATAAACTCACCCTTATTTTTAATGCTAAATAAGATAAAATTATGTATTTTTCTCAATTTCATTTTTGAACACCCTATAATTATAGTTATCAGAAAAATATATTAAAGTGGATCCTTTTCAACAAGGAATTCGACCCAAATAGAATAATAAAGGCTTTCTTATAGGAAAAATTGGTAATTATCTCAGGGCCTGCAGCCGTCATTTTTGACATAAAAACTTCTCAAAATCTTATCTTATCTCAAAACCGCTTAAACTTAGGTATATGACATTATACATGAAATATTCTTAGAATTTACCTTAGAATTTACCATAGAATCTAAAAATGTATTAATATACAGGGCATTCCTTTTAAAATAACAAAGTTGACATCTACTTCCGATATAACCGGAAGTGCGATTAACGTGAAAATATTTTAGGCGTATGTCCCCCATCGACCTTAGTATGTCACCAAATTTTCAGATTTTTACTAATCATAGTTTTCCCATAATTGATGGATGTAGTTCCCAGAGGGCCACCCTGTATAATAAGTGAGTTGGTCAAGGCTTCAGTGTTCACGTTTTGTTTTGCGCAAACGCTTTATCGTACTGTACTTAATACAGGCATTTCGCCAATCATGTTTGCGTCAGCAGGAGGCGATTAAAATACTTTTAAAAACACATGATTACACTCATTTGTTGATTTGTAGTTAAAAAAATCCTCGATGTTTTACAATATGATATCCTCCACTTCACTAGGCGGAAATATAATCAATCAAATCTTTAATACATATTCAAAAGTATGACATTTGAATTATCCAATACAAAATCTCATAAACAATAGAAGTACGTAAGTAATATTTTATTTCATTTTAAAACGCACACTCTACTCATTCCTGAAGCCACACTACTGAATCAAGAAAATTTACTGATTTATCTTTACCTTTCACAGTAACAATTTATGTTGAACTGTGGTGAAAAGAAATCACATTTGTAATATACATACATCACATAAATAAGCTGTGTGAACTTTTTGTGTTTAGACCTTCGATTAACGTTTTTTATAAGACACAACCAAGAAGACTAGAACTAAGGAGACCGAACTCGTTCGGTATCTAGGGATCAAATCTGTCCGCCTCCAGGAGGCGCTGTAAACAGTAATGTACTCGAGTCACGTGATGAGCAGCGGTCAGCGGTCCACATGTAAATGTTTATCATAGAAAACCATGCTATGGTTTTATATGACGTTTATCATTAAGCTGTCAAAGCGGGTGCTTACATGCCGTTTGGCTTTAACAAAAATATATACAAAAATAAATATGGTTCAAAAGTGCTGTGTTGCATTGTGTGATTTAAGAAGCGGTCCGAATAACCGGACATTATTTCAAATTACTGATGTATGTATGAAACGAAATATTTTCCTTTGCTGTATTGTTAACGTTGAAGCACGTAACATGAAATAGTTTGAGTACATTTTCATATTGATCATTGCGAAAATTTGTAATTGCAAAGACATTACTTGTGTAGATTCAATATAATATTCAACAACAAATTAACGAAAAATATCGAGCCTGTCAAATGTATTCGCACTACGGACATTCACACGGACTCTAACCTCTAATGCACACATATTAGTACAGAACCACGATGTACGTATAGATATCTGTTTATATACCGTAGCAACCAGAGTACACAACTGTTTACAGCGCCTCTGGAGGCGGACATATTCGAGCCCGTCGCGTTATACAGCGAAAAGCCGCAGTTCGGTCTCCTTAGTTCTAGACTTCTTGGACACAACATATATGTATATTTTTTGTACGCATGTACATATGTTTAAATGTACTCATTTCTATTATAAATAAAGGCAATGTTTTATTAAGTATATGGTGTTTGGATATAGCGACCTCCGGTTCTAACAATCGAATTTTGCCGGTGCGATAGCGACCTAAATGTCTAAAAAAAAATAGTAGTCCTAAAAATAAAAGAAGCCATCTACTGAGCTTCTATCAGTAGAGTCTCCTATCAACAATACAGTATACGAATTCTCGCGCTTCTAACTAGAATGAAAATCGCAATGCCGTAATTAAAAACATCGGTTAAAAATAATTGTCTAATATGTGTAAAATATTTACTGCCTTCGAACTGTTAGCAGTGGATACATGGACGCTTCGCAACTGCAATTGGTTCGAGTCCCACTTGACAGACTTGGCAACTCTGTTAGGACATGGGTATGTCAGTGCAAGTGTATCGAGGGAGAGTTTCGGTGAAAAACAAAGGACTTTTTTTTTTGAGAAAAATACTGCAAATTCTTTGTACTGTGCATCAAACTAAATGATTTTCTGTGGATTATTAACTGTTTTTTAAGAATATTGGTAGGGGCGAATATTGGTCCAAAATGTCCAAAAAAAAAAAAAAAAATTATAAATTCAATATAATCAACAGAACTAAAATAATCAGTAAGTATTTGTATTTTCCCATTACATTGTCGTATGTCTTTTTTAACAAACCATGCATGGTATTTTTATTATAGTGGCCCATAAGATACACCGCATTAAATTTATATGAAACGCAGTAAATTATTATTTAATTGGCCACTTTTTATTGATTCATGAAGTAAACATGTTAAGATTAATTATGGATTATGATATCGACCAAACGGCTGCTGTACTGGCATACCATGACCCTTTTGACCAAAATTTCCTTTTTCCAAGGTATTTCCTTATACCAAGGAAAAAAAACTTTCCAAGGTATTTGACTCAATTTCAGGAATAATTCGAATTTCTATTTTCAGTACAGGAACACTTTGTGGTTTGTTAGCATAGACCTTGAACCCCAGCGGAAAAAAATCGCATGGCGTCTTTTCGCAAGATCCGCCTAATTAACGTTAGTATTTCTGGAAATCATAGGTACGGCCAGGAAAGCAACTAAGAAATCGATGGTGTTCTTGCTATATGACACCTGGCGCCATCCTATTGAAATCACATTTCTTCGAGGTCCATATCATCCAACTGATCTCACAAAAAAGTTCAAATTATACTTTATACAAAATAAAAACCGATGCATGTCACCGATGGCGCTATTACATGTGTGCAGTGATACCACCACTCAATTATATTGAAATAAAAACTATACTGGAATGTTTTATTGAATTTTAAATTTCGCGCTGGATAATCGTTGTTATGCAGTTGGCAGCAGATCCAAAGTTTCCGTGTTGCATTATTTGACATTTGTTAACAATTTAATAGTAGTTTGTGTCTTTTTTTAGCTTCAAACTTTTATCTTGCATTGTTATCAAAGTGTTATAGTTGTCACACTTCCGTTTGCGAAATAGCTTTCAATTGATACCCTATTTTGAAAAAGAACAAACAGAGAATAATGTCCATTGTCACCCTTAACAACTGTTAGAAAGGTAATTTAAATATAAAATTAAAATATTAATTAAAACCACACCAGGACATTATTTTAGTGTGTAGCAGCAGTCCTAAATTTGAATGTTCCTACGGTTAATTCTGTTTCACAAAAAGCAAAAAACAATAAACTTTTAAAATCACCAAGACAGCATAATCCTACCAACTTTTACTACTAATTTTTCCTGCTATTATTTGTACTTGGATGCATATTTATGCACCAACCAGTCTTTTAAAATACATAAATTTTTATAATTATTTGTCTTTTTAATGTTGAATAATAGAGTTATTTAATAATAAACAAACACAAATAATCCATCCAATTGCTAGTCAAAATTATTTCTATATACTGAATAATTTTATAACAATATGGCATCAATGCGCTCTAAAACTTAAACACGTGTTTGATGACGTGCATCGGTTTTTACTTTGTACGAAGTACATGTCACTATATCGTACTCCATTACAGTCAGAGTTTGGCTACACCTCTATAATCCGCACCAAACAGTGTCTCTTCGTGGGTGCATTGGTTTTTGATAATAACATGAGGATTTTCATTGCCCCAAATCCGACAATTCTGCTTATTAACAGAACCATTAAAATGAAAATGAGCTTCATCGCTAAAGATGATGTTTTTTTAAAAAAAAACGGTAGAGCTACCAAATTGAACATAAAAAAAAATGGTCCGAAATTTAAATATAGCGTATACGATGGGCCGCCCTCTATATCAAAAAGATTAGGGAAATCTTATATGTTAATTAATTATTTATCAAAGTAAGCAAGTACTTTAAATCAATCAATAAAGTAAATCAAAGTATTGCCAAGTACATCAACGCTTCATTATATTTATAAAGAATATGTATATAGAAAAACTGTAACTCATTTAACATGTACACACCTCAATTCTAAAAACAAATTCGTGACAATCAGCTACCTACCTATTTTTAAAATAAAAATAATTCACTCTCAGCTGTTTTTTTATTTATAGTAGCTTGGTGGAGCTTTACCACATATTCTCTTGACACGAGGATATGGTTTTGAGAACTTTGTTTTTACGTAAAATCTAGACAAAAGCAGGCCGTTATTTTCCTTTTATTATGGAGTTTTATTGTTTGATAAACAAAAGTGTTCTTTCTTTCCAGTAATTATACGTTACGTTTTTTCTGAGTTTGTCTTTGCGTAATGAATAAAAACACAAAATAAACACTGTACTTGCATACAATATCTACACATACTACTACCACAGTATCTTCTATACTGTGCTACTACTGCACTTACTACATCTGCATATATTAATAATACTAAACCGAAATGAAATCCAGAAAAGCAGATAGAGTTAAAGCACGTAGATACATACATATGTATGTACATATGTATGTAGTACGTAGAAGGTTTTTCAATATATTTTGACTGGGGCATTATCTCTTTTACTAGAGCAAAGTTCTATTAGAGGCAGATTTCAAATAAAAGATGCGCGGTTGCACTTGATTTTTTTTTAAATGATACAACTAACTACCTCTTTGTATACAGGGTGCGTTCAATAAAAGGTGTTATATATTTTTTTAATGGAAAACATATTATTGCATTTGTGGGTTACCTTCGAAAATCTGATTTCACAAAACTATAGTAGTAACAAACTTTTAAAATTCGTAGTTTTCCAACGGTGCTCAGTTTGATTTCATTGATTTGATGTCTTACAGTTTATGTATAGTATTATTTGTAAACTTTGTACTTAATATTACTTGTAGCTAAAATATAAATATCAGAAACCTTAGAAATAAAAATGTAGTAGACTATCCTGGAGTAAGTATTTTTTTTTATTTACATTTCTTATTTAAACGTTGAGTCAAGTATATGTAGAAAAAATGTAATTTCTTGTTTTTGTTGACAGTTTTTATTTCTTGTTTATTTTTTAACCGTTTAATATGGCGAAATTAATGTAATGTTTTCCCATTTTTTTCAAAAAGAGAACAGTATGGCTCATAAGATTATTCAAATACTGCTTTTGTTGTACCCACATTTTGATGTACACACTTAAACACTTTAAATACTTAAAAACAAAAACTTGTTGACTCAAACAGCATAAAAAAACGTGTCAATTATAATACATAATCACAACTGTTTTATATCCGTCGGTATTTTCCAGGTATTAGAAAATGCAGGTATAGCACAAATAAGCAAATTGGCATGCTCTTATTTTATGAAGAATTACGCCAAAATCGAGTAGATCGAGTTTACGCCAAAAGATATCCAGATTTGGGAGATATCCAGAAAATGCACAAAAACAGTCCCATTTCCAAAGTTTATATAAAACAATACATAGGGGAAAATTATAATAATGCCAATAATTATTTAAAGTACTTACACCATTACGTTTATACAGGGTGTTTTTCGATAAGATTGCTTTGGCAACTTCTAAACCGTAATAGATACGAGGTAAAAGTACGTTAAGGTGTTATTACAAAAAAAAAATGGTTTTGGTTGGCATTTATTTTGGTCCCTCCTACTTAACCAACGTAATTAGTTGTTTTCAGACATCTACCGAATTTTTCTAGGGTCACTGAAATTAATTGGTCATGACGTGACACTTAAATTGAAAATTAAAAATGATTTAAAGAATATATGAGAGTAAAAACTAACTTATTTAAGTATCACTGAAGTCACTAATTTAGTTAGTATCACTGAAATGATGGGGATTACAAATATGTATGCAATAACATGTTACAGGGTGACTCATTTGAAAATTATAAGTTGGTACCACTTCCGGTGAAACCGAGTTATATAAATGTCATTTAAATGTCAATAATTTACATTTGTTATGTAAATAAGATGCTGAAAATTCAAAACACAGTTTTTAAAAATTTAATTACTAACCCATTTTGAAAGTAAAGTTTAACAAATTATACATTTTTGGAAAGCGGAACATTGCAGCTTTTGTTTGGTGTAAACATATACAGGTTGTTGCACTCAAAATAGCGAATTTTAACGTTGAAATTTATCATATATCAAAAACGCCCTGTAGGACAAGTAAAAAGTTTTTAACATAGTACACAAAAAAACTTAGGTATTAAAAAAAGTAATCGACTTGCGAAAACCTCATCCTTGTAAGTTCACTGTGTCAAAAAATATTTACGATAAAAATGGGTCAGAATTCTCTGGAACATCCGGTATTTTCAATATTCGTATCGAATGATTTATTAATTCTTAGGTATCTTATGATACATACATAAAATAGATTCATGACAGTACATTGACATTATGGAATTTTGGAAACTTGAACAACTTTTACTAACAACATTGTTGTAACTTTGAAAGACAAAGTAGGTACTTTACAAGTGAGAAAATCGAGTGATTTGTAAATTTCCAGGGAATACTTGGAAATTAAAATTATGGTACAAATTAGATTCTATTGACATAGGGGTGAACACCAAAATATGAAATTTAAACTAAATGAATTTTTATACTTTCTTACCTATAGGTGTGTATGTACACGTTTGGCCAACGTGTACAAGACTACTTGGCGTAACTTGGTCATTGGCGCCCAGCGTTGGCCGGCCAGTCGAATGTTGTCGGTTTTTCGTGCACACATCAAAAGATCTTGGCGCAATCCGCCAACAGCGTTCAAGACGTTGGCACTTGGCCTCTTTTTTCAGTTCGTAGTGACCGTTAAAGCGGAGATCAACCACCAAACGATAGTGTTGCGGTGTATAATAACTATTGTATTTACGAGCTACAATGGCGGTATGGAGTAGTAATGAAGTTTTGAAGTTTATAGATGTGTATATCATGTATTTTTTTAATTCACCTTGTTCTGTTTCGATGAATACTCAGTATCCACCATTTTTTTCATCACTCTTCTTTGGTGCGCATTTCTAACATTTCTATAATAATTGAAAGTGCTGTACTACAAGTAAAATGCCGCGGCTGCGATAGTTTCCACAGCTATCATATTTGGCTATAATGGCCAATGAGCAACGCCAACGTGTAAACAGTGTCCTTATTTTTGGCCCAACTAGTTGGCCAAACGTGTACAGGGGCCTTTTATGTACACAAATTCATGTAAAATATATTTATGTATCTGAATGATATTTATGTTATATAGGTACTTAAACAAATATGAGTTAAAACTGAATTTATAACTACTTTGATAACTTGATAACTGAAATTATTGGGCACTACAAGCATAGTGTACAAATTCCCACGACCGAACATCTCTGATGACTTTTATGGTATTGTTACTTACCATCTATGTATTATTAATTACTTTTATCTCTCGGACACTAAAAACTGTGGATTTGCCACCTAGCCGGTTTTCATCCGGAGAAAAAAAGATCGACTGGCTTAAAAGTTCAACTGGTTAAAAAACGAGTTTTTTTAGAAAAACAAATATGTAAGTAAGAGTAGGTAGGTACCTGTAAGTATACCATTAAAAAATATTATGAGACGACAAAAATGTTTTTAAAAAATTACTAGACGTCCTAAAAAAATGCATACGCGTTATTTATTTATTTCTTGTACGATATTACTGATTAGTTATTATTAAGTACGATGACTCAGAGAAATAATCTAGCAAAATAATTATACATATCTCTGTTACTATCTTTAATTCAGGCAAACTACTTAAATAGAATAAAAGAATGTCAATTACTGATTCTATTCCAATTAAAATTAAATTTTAAATTAAATCCAATTTAAATTTTAAGGTATTCACATAGTTGATCTCTGTAATTTATTTGTCTAAGTGGAAAAAAATATTTTAATTAGATGCGAAAATTATGTGCAAGAATAAACAAGTTATCAAGGTTATTTGATACTGATTTAACAAATTTCTAGCTAATACTTACTGGAAATCTGCTACAAAATAAAATGTAGATACCTATGTACTTAGGTACATACAGTAAGCAACGAAAGTTATCATACACCCACTTTTGAGGTTTGCTTAAATTCTTATAATGTTTGTATTACAGCATTGATTTTTTTTGCTTCTGACATGATTATAGCTTGTGATATTCTGCGTCTAATAAGCCGAAGTTGAAGGCGGTATGTCGATTGTGTGAAAAGATATCGCTGAAAAAGTAAAATTTCAATGTTTTCAAAGAAACGTAAATAACTTCGAAAATAGTAAATTCCGTTCGAAGTTGTTGGACTCGTATTAAAGGGAAATCTTCAGTGTATAGTATTCAGTGTATATCTATTTGACTAACTCAGTCATTTTGAAAAAAAATTTCCTAGACATGAATAAAATCCAGTTGAACCAAAAATCCTTAGTATCGTTATCGTAAAAATCACTGTTCCTGAAATTTTAATAAAACACAGATAGATCTAGAGGGATATTAATCCTAAATTTTTGTTGGAGTAATGTGTGGCATACAGGGCTTTTTTTTAATTTTTACTTTAACTTTAGATTTTATTCATTTCTAGGAAAAATTTTTTCAAAATGATTCAGTTAGTCAAATAGATACACTGAAGATTTCCCTTTAATACGAGTCCAACAACTTCGAAGTTATTTACGTTTCTTTGAAAACATTGAAATTTTACTTTTTTAGCGATATATTTTCACACAATCGACATACCGCCTTCAACTTCGGCTAATTAGACGCAGAATATTACAAGCTATAATCCTGTCAGAAGCAAAAAAGATCAATGCTGTAATACAAAAATTATCAGAATTTAAGCAAACTTCAAAAAAGTGGGTGTGTGATGACTTTCGTTGCTT
Organism: Aromia moschata; assembly: GCA_029963805.1. Classification (NCBI taxonomy): domain Eukaryota; kingdom Metazoa; phylum Arthropoda; class Insecta; order Coleoptera; family Cerambycidae; genus Aromia; species Aromia moschata. The sequence goes on along the minus strand of JAPWTK010000781.1, from coordinate 83,631 downwards.
ACTGTATGTATGTAGGTTGTTACAGAAAAACAATACAACTTATAGTTTCAAGTTGCCCTTGATGGAACATGTATTGAGAATTACCAACTGGTTATTTTATGTTAAGCAGAAACTCGACAAATGAAATAAAACACACTACAAACCAATAAAAACATCCGTAACGAATTATAAAATAATTATAGGTGAGAAAGTTGGTAGGAGAAGGTACATACATACCTTTATGTACATATGTATTACCTGATCGAGAATATTTTACAAGTGTCAATTCAAATATAAAAATGTTAAATCTGTATTAGTTAAATAATTTTATTTAACCATAATTTCAACTTAAGATTTAAATATTATCAATAATAATTTTATTACTGTAGTGAAATAATTAGCAGTATATTAAAAAACTAAAAATAGATAACAAAAAAAGAATCTAATTATAGTTTGAAAAGCAGAAATAAAAAATAATTATAGTTTGATAATGGGTTGAAATTAATGTACCTACGTACTGAAGGAACTTTTGTTTTAAGGCCTGTTTTAATATTTTATTGACCTCGTTATTGAATAACTATTATTGAATAAGATATTTTCGAGTGTATTTTATATTAAAAAAATAGACACTTGGCTATTTCCATACATATTTCTACTCACCTCCTTTGCACGGGGTTCTATGAGTACTGTGCTGAGCTCTGTACCCCTTAACAATTTCGTACTCTCCATTGTCCCTCTTGATCGGAAAAGCCACCTCAATAACATGATCGCATTGTTCCATGTGCGTTAGGATACCTTTTACTTTGGCTTTCCTTTGATCCAGAGTCAATTTCGACCCTTTCACCTTTCCTAAATCCTCCACGAGCTTATCCTCGACCAATATACAGGCTTTATGAAAGAAAAATTCCACCATGTCGAAGAATCTGGGATTGGGGTTGGTGGGCATGTCTTTGAGTCTGTCTGGGATGACATGGTCGGCGAAAGTACGGCCCTGTGTGCATGCTGCGGGTAAAGTTGTTTTCAGTAGGGTGCTGATTTCGACACTTCGCGATTTAAGGGGAATTTTCGATAACAATTTCAAATTGAACATTTCGAATGCTCACCAACCACCTTTCTGGTAACTACTTAATTAATCTACCTAAGCATTAGGTTAGTAACCACGACGCGACAACGACTGTGCAGAATCTTACGTAATTTTTTAATTTATTCTGGTTCTACCACACACCGGACAGAGCACCGATACCGACAAATTTCTGCTACCGTGGGACGATTAAAGCAATGGGTTATTCTCGTCTCTAATGTCACTTAGAGGTGTGGTGCGCATGACAAACTGCGAAAACATAGGCGTCCGCTCGGAAAGATGAAGGACATGTTAAGACAGCTGTCAGGAATCGGTCAAGTGACAAGATTTCACATTTTAAGCGGAGATCAACCACCAATGTACGTACTACGTATCGGTTGAATTGCTGTTTACAACTCAAATTATTTAATATATATTATTATTTACTCAAATAAATTATTTAAATATGTAATTTAAGTTGGTAGGTGTCTGGTATCTACCTTTAAACAAAACAATAAAAGAAAATAAAAGATAAATAATAATTATGTAAGCGCGTCAGAAGTTGTGTCACCCCACGATTTTTTGTTGTTTAAACTCCTTTATCGTTTAAGGACGAAAAATTTCCAACCACATACATATGTATGTGTAAGTAATGTTTAATATTACTTTAATGTACCTAATTCTTAGTAAAAAAAAAACTGTTTCCTCTCTGTGACGATTGGGATAAATTCGATTATAACTACTAACGATTATATTATATTCTACTAGTTACTGGTAGGTATCTATCTACCATCTTTCATATACACTCAACATCCACATTATGACCATGATAACTTATTTCCACACAAAAAAACACCCTAATTCACTCCTCCACCGAACTCCAAATTTCCCGAACTCACGATATTTCCGAACTTTTTTCTCACGATATTTCCGAACTTGTACTTCCACATAACCGAACTTGTCGCTGATTTGTTGACGACAAAAAAACCGCGAAATTTGAAATGAGAAAAAAAGTAAACACAATAATGCGATTGTTAGATATAATAGATCAACATTTTTAACACCATTTTTTTGCGTGATTTATCAAATCCAGCTTTTGCTCCAAGGTTAGCCTCTTAGCAGGCTCTTTTCTCTGCAAATAAACAGTACAATAATGTTTGTTTTGTATCACGGTTTTCTTAAAAATACATATTTTCTCATAATTTTTCATTTCAGTTTGAAATTATTATAGATTACGTCAACAAAATGTTCAATAAAACAAAGTTTACTTTGAATTACAAAATAATTACCTGCATCACTCTCTCCTTTGCACCTGACATTTTTTTGTTTAGAAAAACGTTCTTTTATTAACATGTACACATGTATGTATGTATTACATTTGCATAAAAACCTCGAAAAACAAAGAAAAGGACTAGAATGAGCCAGAAAAACCATTTGCGCATGCGCCAGCAGTTCGGTAATCCCGAGGTGACGAGAGTTCGGAAATGTGGACGTCTGCGGAACGTAAAAGTTCGGAAATGTGGATGTTGAGTGTATGTAAGTGCGAACGTAATATCGCCCCACCCCCTCTCTAACTTTTGAACCGTACAAGATGATTCAAGCCTATTATGTATCATTTGGCGTTATTTATAACAGCTCTGTTATATTCTTAACAATCAGGATCTACAATTTTAAATAATCCCAGTGTTCGATTGGCTGTAGCTACTAACAGTAAACTAGTAGCTGCTGGTAGCTGCTAACAGTAAACAATAACTTATAAAGCCGAATACGGATTCACGCGTATCACATAAGCGTAACAGTCTTATGGTGGGTTCATGCAGATATTTTTAGTAATAAGAATAAGAATAGTAATAAGAATAAAAGTTAAACCTTGGTTTTATAATGACCCAGTTCATGCAGTAAATCCTTATTTTTAAAATTATTACTAAAAATTATATTTACTGCATGAACTGGGTCATTATAAAACGAAGGTTTAACTTTTATTCTTATTACTATTATTCTTATTACTAAAAATTTCTGCATGAACCCACCATTAGTGTCGCGTATCTTGTTCTAATTCGGGCGTAACATAGACCTATTTTGTTTTAGTGAACTTAAAAAGAGTGAGATTATTTCAATTTTTGATGGTCAATATCTCATCTAACAATTACGATATTATAAATTACCATACTACCATTTTTTCAAACTATAGTTGCTGCGTAAACGTGAAAAGTTAAACTTGTTTCAAATTTTTGCGTAATGTCCTTGAAGTGCACGCGTAAATTCAAATATGTGATATGAACCAATCATAACACAAAGCGCGACTTCCGCGTACGCGATACGCGTGAGTCCGTATCCGGCTTTCATCATACGCCTGATTAATGCTGCGCAAGAACCAGTTGAAATCGTTCTACTTTTAAGACTGTTTTACACATACCGATTTATTGCACAATAAATTGTAGAATTTATTTTTTGATAAATTGTCCAATTTGGTAACTGTTTACACTTTGCAATATTTGTAACAATTTATTGGCCAATTTCAACACTGCCAACTCTCAATGACTAAAACTCAAGTTATCATAGGTTTGTCCCTAAGAGAAATTATTTCGTTATAAGGTTGGTACATTAAAATAAATATAAAAAGTTACTAAATTTCAGACATTAAATTAAATTAAATTAAAATTTAAAGACATTAAATTGGACGCAATTTCTGTTTTACACGTATTCCAATAAATTGAAGGTCAACTTGTACAATTTATTGTGAGAAAAATTGGTGTGTGTAAAACAGTCATAAATGTTCTCGGTTCTCGGATAATAATTTCTTGGCCAATTTTAGGGATAAATTGGCCAAGAAATTATTATCCGAGAACCGAGAACATTTATGACTGTTTTACACACACCAATTTTTCTCACAATAAATTGTACAAGTTGACCTTCAATTTATTGGAATACGTGTAAAACAGAAATTGCGTCCAATTTAATGTCCACAATAAATTGTAGAAATTAGAACTTGCTCTAATTTATTGGCCAATTTTAGGGATTTTTAGTAACTTTTTACATTTATTTCGTTGTACCAACCTAAAAAGCGATTGGTACCAACATAATAAGCGGTTTCTCTTAGGAACAAACCTATGATAACTCTTAGGTTTTAGTCATTGAGAGTTGGCAGTGTTGAAATTGACAAATAAATTGTTACAAATATATTGCAAAGTGTAATCAGTTACTAAAATTGGACAATTTATTGAAGAATACATTCTACAATTTATTGTGCAATAAATTGGTATGTGTAAAACAGTCTTTACGTTATCAGGTTATATGTATATATACTTGTCTGATATATTATACGAAGTTATCATTTTAACTTTTTGTTCTAGATAACATGTTTTTTAACTGCTTTCCTTGGAATGGAGGATCTAATAAATAAGCTGCATTGTGTGCAATTCGGCAGATAAAATAGTTTATTGTCAAAATCTAAAATTTTCACTGGTCAAAATTTCGGTCAAAATCTCATGCCCAACCTGCCCATTCTTCACCTTTCACTTTCTTAAACATTCTTATTATACCCATTACCAAATCCAAAAGGAAAAAAATGCATACAGTGTGTTTCCTAAGTAATCTGAACAACTGAAATACTTCCTCAAGTGATTTCATATAGTTTTTTCTTAGTAACTTAGTTTTTGAGACAGAGCGTCAATTTTTTTTGGTCGTTAAAAAGAAAGGCCCACAAAAAAAAATAATAAAAACCCAGAAGGTAAGCCTTACTTATATTACGTATTTAGATGTGCTAAAATAATATCTATCTTACAATAAAAATGAGTTAGTTCTAATTCTAGAAATCTTTACTCTGTCCTTTCTTTTTAACGTACATATTTCTAAAGTGTGATTTTGGTGGATTTTGGGGTTATGCCAAAATCTAAGGGTGATGGATGAATTCTGACCTCGGATTCGTTTTTAACACATCAAAAAACATACCGTATGGTACCTCAACTTTTAACTACAAGACTTTTTTTGTGGGCCTGTGTAATAATTACGTGAAATTTTAACAAAATTATGATGGCTTATGGTGGACTTTTTTTATAAGAAATACTGTAATACTTTGTCGCCAAAATTTGTTGTCAACTAGCTAATAACAGTATTTTTAAGTATTTTAAGTATTTGGTTATTATGTATTCAACGATTTTGTTAGAATTATTCAGAAACAGAAATACTTCGATCACACTTTGTTATCATTTATACAAAGTTATTTTCTTTATTTTTTTGTTTATTTAATAAAACAAACAAAAAATAAAATGATTTTTGTTTATTTAATAAACAGAAATACTTCGATCACGCTTTGTTATCATTTATACAAAGTTATTTTCTTTATTTTTTGTTTATTTAATTAAATAAACAAAATAAACTTCGATCACGCTTTGTTATCATTTATACAAAGTTTATTTTGTTTATTTAATTAAATAAACAAAAAAATAAAGAAAATAACTTTGTATAAATGATAACAAAGCGTGATCGAAGTATTTCTGTTAAAACAAACTCGGTCTAGGCCACTAAAGTTTTGTTAAAATTTCACATAATTTTATTGATCTTGCTTGTGCGATTATTGATATAATGACGTTTTCTACCTAAACCACGTCCTGAATCAAAAAATGTCAAAAGACGTTTTTTATTTACTAAATGAAAATTCAAAAAATTGTTTTGAAGAGCCAGAGGGACAGTAGCGTATATATTTTTTTTAATAAAAACATTATAGTGACTACCCGCATGCACGCCCCTGTTAGTGCTGGAAAAATATTAATAAGCAAAACATATCTTATATCACGGTATATACGTGAAAGAAATTTAAAAAGAAAATATTAGTCTACTCGAAATATTTTCGGAAAAAAAAATTTTAACGCTCTGTATCTCAAAAACTAAGCCACTTAGAAAAAAACTGTATATGACCTTTTCTTCATGAATTCGCTACAGGAAATAGCTCCTACAGTTTTTCAAACCACTTAGGAAACACCTTCTATTATGAATATTAAATATATCTGCTTTGTAATACGTACTCTTAATGACAGTCGGAAATAATCCGAATTGAAATAATCGGTTTGGATTATCTATTTCTATTTTTATATAATTACCATTTTCTTTTGGATATAAATAACACATACAGTATTTCCAATTTTTCATTTTCAACTCGTCATTACGAGTATCATAATATATATTATTAGAAACATTTGTCGATATTTCAAAGTATAAGTTGAGGACAAATGATCGCCATAAACCTTATCCAGTTATTTAAACTATACACAAGGCATAAACACTTTTATGAGATATGCAAATACAGACTGGCAGACAAATGAACGCCGATAAGCCAGAATTACATACCTACAGATTTAGAAGTTACAAGAATAAAAAACTTTCTAATTACTTGGTGATTAAGAAACAATATTTATCAAACATTTTGCTTCAAAATAATCATTTCCAAGATTTTCTGGTGAACAGACATTTTTGGCTTTTTTTTTGTTAAGTTTTATATGGGTACGTTTATTTTTGCCTGTATAACCTTCTATTTACGTCTAATAATCACTCGCTAAAATTTAGTGTGGGACCCATGTTTCCTTATGAAAAGACATCTCTAATTACACTAGCCGTCGTTCCTACCTATTTCCCCTTACTTAACATGGTCCGCGAGTTCTTGACGATAGATATATGTACAAGGTGTCCCAAAATGTATAAAAAAGCCTGAATTTTAAAATATTCTACAGATATTGTGTTTTTAATTATATCATATAGGCACCATATAAATTTTCATCAAGTTGTCTCTAACGGGTTTGAAGATGTTCTGATAAATAATTACGAATACAATTACGACTACGTGACAATTACGAATATGTCACTAAAATATTGCAGTCTAATTTCCGGATTACCCTGTATTTAACTATAACAAATGGAAAGGACAATACTCAGATATGGTTAATTTTTATTTTCAATTGCACATGCTATAATTAGAAGTATTAGTGACGTCACCACTTTTGGTACACAACGCCCTCGAGCTTTTTTTAAATGGAACGCCCTAGATATTTTTCTACTCTTAGATTCTCCAGTAAAGCCAAATCCAAAAATGTGTAATACATGTGGTCTAAAATGATCCATTTGTAATAAATTATAAGCAATAATTAATTGAATGGTCAGACTGCATGCCATTTACTTTCTGGCAGTAACCAAGACTATGCTGGAATCTCTCTAAAACTGGTTTTGGACAAAGTAGTCTTACTTCATTCCGAATTATCTCTTTCAAAGCGCCAATATTGTTAGGATTATTTAAATAGACATTATATCAAAAAAAAAAAAAAAAAACAATTAATAAATTAAGGGGTTACAAATCAAAAGATCTTGCTGGCCACTCTACATGCCGCCTGCCTTCCAACAGCCCCGTTGAAAACATACCAAAATACCTTTGTTCTTTTTAACTTAAACGTGACTTTATCGTGTTGATAACACTTACATACATTATTTATTTTATTGTATTATACAAATTATGCAATTTTCAATTATTTATACTCACAAACGGATCATTTTAGACTACAGGTATACATTTTTGGAATTGGATGTTACTGGAGAATATAAAAGTAGAGAAAATTTAGGATGTTAAAAAATCTATGACGTGATGTACAAAAAAGTGGTGAGGTCACTACTACTTCTAATTTATGATAACGTATAGGCAATTGAGAATAAAAATTTACCAGTCCAAGGACTTTTTTCAAGACAGTTTCAGTTTTACAAAATATCGAATTTATGTAAACTTTACGTCCTCACTGTAAAATAACAATAACAACGGTTTTGAATAGACATTATTTTTAACTGACTGATGTTTAAGAACAAGTTAAAAAGTCAGAAGAGTTTGGAAAAAACTGGATCTCGCCTGTGAATCACACAACGTAGAAAGTAATTCCACGCATCATCTGTCATCTATTGCTGAATGGGGGGATCGCATATTTTTTTATGTAGAATCTTTAGCGAGAAAACTTTCCAATTGATATTCTGGCGCCACCTGACAAGTAATAGCTGAGGCATCGCCAAACTTTCGAAGGTCGCTCAATTTATCGTCATCAAAACATTAAACAAAGACAAATATACTTTTTGCATTAAATGACCATTCTTACTAACCTTTTCACTGGCTTTCATCCTACCGTAGATAATAGGGCGTGTTCTTTAATTCAACGTTTTGGTGTGGTGGATTCCACCAATAGATTTTGATTGGTCGATTTAATCAATTCCTGCCCTCTGATTGGCTTGATGGAACCCACCACACCAAAATGTTGAATTAAAGAACAGGCCCATACTGACACAGTTTAGAGAATACTTTCCCTAATAAATAATCAGTATTATCAGTCATATAAACTGTAAATCAGTATGTAAACTAAATTCTATTCTTGAAATCTGAAGAGAGAGAGGTTCATTAAGCGAGACAGACCTAGATGTTACCGTGACCTTACACAACAGAGCGAACTGCCCCAGCCCCCATTCCAGTTCTTGGCTTCCGCGGTGCGGGGGCTCGGTTTTCCTCGAATGGAGACGATACAAAATCGCTAACAAATGCGAATTGATCCACAACGTAATCCTAATCACTAATCATTGTCCCGTGCGCTGAGTGAGATGTGCCTGTTAGGTATGGAAGTTATGTCTTATTCTATCCTTCAGTTAGATCTTTCGATACCTTTCGTTAGGTTTATCGATACCTTATTTCTAACAGGGCATATCCTACAAGTTTATTTAATTTTTTTCTTATGTAAAAACTAATTCGATAGGTCCACACGCACAAAATTCTAATACATACATTGCATTAACAAAATCTTAAATTCTCACGTTCGGAAACAATTATGTACTTACCTATGTCTTCCTATGTATGTATGTACAACGTACATACACACATCGTGCACATACATACATATTACATACCTATGAATTTATGATTCTTCACTGATCTGTATACTAACAGTGATGTTCATTGTGTTCTCCAAGGCGTGTTCTCCATGAAAGCTAGGGGAAGCACAGATATATATAATATTAATATTATAGCAAAGTATCATTCAACTTATCAAATTAGCAATCAACCTGCCCGTAAAATACAATATCGTTCATGATATTGACAATGTTTCACTCGACAATATTCGGTAAATCACGAAATCATCGCATCTCTCCGTGTATTTTACGCTGTTTACTTTCCAGCTTCTCGTAAAAGCTCTTAAAGCCGTGAACCTTATTTTTTTTAAAACTTTCTCAAACAGTTGAAGTAATCATACAATAGCCATACACTTTTGTAACCTACGGAATTTCACACCCTTATAATTTGAGTTTTTTTTAAATCAGTTTAAGGGGGCAGGGCAATACAATTAGAACGGAAAAAAAATGCATTTTTAAATTTTTTTTTTCAAGTAGAAGTTTTTATTCAAATTAATTGAAACGTCGTAGGATTATAGATGGGTCCTTGAAGTACACGAAAAAAAAAAATTTTTTTTTTAAACAAAATGGCGGCTGTGAGACGTCGTCCACGCAGACCCTGTTTTTTTTTTGGCGGGCGTTCTCTATGTCGCAATTTTTATTTAAAACAAGCAAATCAAAAAAATTTGTATTAATCATACCTTCAGTTATGAACTGAATTGAAGGAAAAAAAATAAAACATTTTTTGCAATTTTGGCGTCATTTTTTCCGAAAAATCCGTTTTTTTTCCTCCATTTTGTTGCAAAATTTAATATTTACTATAAAAATTTTTTAATTCAGTTCATAGATAATATTATAATGAAGATACCCAATAAATTTCAGCTCAATCAGATGATTAGTTTTCGAGTAATCACGCCCACCAATTCAGAAAGTGCTGTTTCGAGAAAAAACGCGTTTAAAGTTCAGGTATATAAAAAATATACCTTCAATATACCTTCATAAAATATAAAATTCAGATATATTCAGGTATATAAAGTACAGGTATATAAAATTTATATAGTCAGGTATATAAATTCGTCCCTGAGGACTTTTCAAAATAAAACACAATGGAAAAAAGGTCCCCTCGGTCAAGCGTCTTTTTATACCTGCTACGCACGAAAAAGGCGTTTCGGTAAAACGAAAAAAAAAAAAATAGGAGTTCGAATTTCAAATCGGCGGATACACCGTTGGATTCCTTGAGAAATTTGTGATTTTGTTAGGCAAAAAAAAATCGATTTTTTTGGTCGTTCTTAATTGTATTGCCCCCCTTAAGTATTTAAAAAATTCATAAGAAATTAAATCTTTTTTTTTTATTTTTCGATTCGATGAAAATTAAGAAAAATATAGGGGGATGTCAATTTTAGTTGACTAATCATGTTTCATACCCATTTTACCATTCCATTCCATTCCATTCCATACATACCATAATCATTCAAATTAAACTGTAAATAAAACCACCCATAAATGGTTTTGCACTCCCCCTTTCATCCCTGGCTAGACTAAAGCTCCTCCCTTACTCTATTTACTCGTTTCAAATGGCGTCCAACAACGTGAAGCGCCAGAAAACTGTGCACACATGTTACTACAAAAAATAAAGTAACCTGTAGGTGAACAAAAATTGTAAATTAAAACTGTAGTTTCCCATGATATGACTAATATAGTAGACATCCAAAAAAAACGTCATCAACACTGGCTATGAACGAGAGAGATGGAAATAGCGGTTATGTCAAGCTTTTCGGATATGTCAAACTTTTGACAAGTGACAATTTGTAAAATAAACATGGCTGTCATATGATGTGACAGTCTTGACAAGTAATTAAGGTTATAAATTCGATCAAGAATAGAAATAAGTTTTTTTGTTCTCGGCCAACTTTGATGACTTTTTTTTTATGTCTATATAATTGCCACATAAATTATAAATACCACCAGTACACAATACATTTACAATATAAATAACACCAAATACACTTTTACTAATCGATCGACTTAAATTTAAAAATGTTGTAGGATTTATATAGGTACTCTGCCAAAAGTCTAGCACGCCTATGATACCTAAAACACAGCCACCCATTCTTCCTTGAGAGGAAGAAGCAGAAATATTTCTGACAGTATGGATTGAGGTTTTGTTAAATTGATGATTTGTCAACTGATGGCAGTGATGGTGATAGCCGATGGCACATGTTTATTGCAATCTGTAGTATCATGATAGAAAATGGATATCACGTTATTATTTAAAGCTTGTGTGAAGACAGTTCGCACTACTAACAAGCTTCTCGGCACAAAAGAGCAAAAGCAAAATGTGTTTAGTAGAACACAAAAAGATGTTCATCTTGCGAAGGCTAAAGAGATCATTAAACAAATTACGAGCCTTCAAAGTTTTTTCTTGGAGAATAAGGCTGCTTACCTTAATGTCCTGAACTACTTGTCAACTAACAAAACCATGACTGAAATTGATCGTCAAAAGATCGATACCATGGCGGAAAACATTATAAGTAAGTGTACAAATCTGATAAACGATTATAAAAAAAGAGATTGCTGCACTTCCAAAAAAGCAAACAAAAAGAAGAACATTATCAAAATGTAATAGAAACTCTTGAGCGATACCTAAAAACTGTATCCAAAATTTATACTGAAGCTAAAGCTGTTAGAGTAAAGAGAGTAATAGAGACTCACAAATTGTCCAAATTAGAAACGAAACCTACCACTCCTCGTATACAACCTAATGAACACCAAAGTAAAACTAACCTAGAAAAAAGCACCTCTCAAAAACAAGAAAAACCAACCATTCCACCAGTCACTCCACCAGTAGATTATGATAATGAACTCTCCACTGAAGAAATGCAAATGTTTGAATCTGAAAATGAGCTTTTGTATAATGAATTGAATAGTATTTCTGATGAAGTAAAGCAAATGGAGAGTAAAGTGGTTCACATAGCCGAATTACAGGAACTCTTTACTGAAAAAGTACTTCAGCAAGAAAAAGATATAGAGAGGATAGCTACGACGGTTGTGGGTGCAACAGAAAATGTGAAGGATGCCAACGAGCAAATCCGACAGGCGATTCAGAGGAATGCAGGGTTGAGGGTTTGGGTGTTGTTCTTTTTATTGGTTCTGTCATTTTCTTTATTGTTTTTAGATTGGTATAATGATTAACCAGTTATATGTATTCAGGTGAAGAACTTAAATAAATTTGTTTTAGTTCTTTTTATAGTGAAATTAATAATACGTATCTATTTTCTTATAGTCATTTTCACTAGTTAATATAAGATTATTTATTTACTGTAAGTAGTTTTATTATTATGAAATTTGTGATGTGATGATTTTGAAAGTATGTGGTATAAAAATGTGTAACTATAAAACTTTCAAACCAACAAGGGGAGGGTCCGAGTGCGAGGATGGGGTTTTATAAAAGTAGGAAATGGAAATATAGGTCGTGTAGCCAGATATACGACCCTAAAGTCGTTCGTCATGGTGGGCCTTGGGGGGGGAGGTGGCGCGCGATGAGTGTCTACAGGTAGCGAAGCGGGGGCAAGTAGTGCCATAACCAAGTGTGTAGAGCATAGAGAGATGTAGACCATGGGTTCGAATCTTGCTTCGTGCACTTTTTTCCTCTGTTTTTTCTTTTTTTTTTTCTTTAAATGAATATTCGAAAACGTAGAATATTATAATTTTTGCCATTTAAAAAGAATTGCGGTTTTAAAATATTGTAAAAAATTGCGATTGTAAAACAAAATATCCAAACAATCATTAATTACTAGGCATGTGCGAGATCTCGAAAATCTTGAGATCTCGATCCTCGAGACGAGACGAGACTCTCAGTCAGTCGAGATTTCTCGAGGTTCCGAGATTTCTCGAGATTCCGAGACTTCTTGAGATTTCAAGATTACTTGAGATCTCGAGATTCCGAGATTTCTTGAAATCCTAATAATTTTTTAGATTCCGACATTTCTTGAAATCTTAAGATTTTTAAAAATACCGAGATTACTCAAATCCCAATATTCATTTACTATTTGAAATTTCCCGGAGAATATTCAAAATATGAAACTTTAGGAAAATATCGGAGACGATCTTTCAATTAGGAACTGTTATGTCTTGTAACGTAATTTTTACATACGCATCGAGCATTACACCAACGCTCGATCGATACATATTAAAATCGAACTCAGCATTTTGAAGTCGATGACCGATTTCCTAAATGCTGAGTTAAACCAAAGTGTAATAAGTTTTCTTTTATTTAATGTGTTTTGCTAGCTGAACTTTTAAATTTAAACAACTGTAAGTATTAATACATTAATTTCATCTATTTCTAGAGAAATTTCAATATACCAAGAAATCTCGCGATCTCGAGGAATCTCGGGATTTCGAGAAATCTCGGGATTTCGAGAAATCTCGATTGACTGAGAATCTCGGTTCGTCTCGTCTTGAAAAATGACTTCGTCTCGTCTCGAAAATTCGAAATCTCGCACATGCCTATTGATTACATTAATTAGCAATTTTATTTAATTTTCAATAAGTTTCACGTTTTATGATTGTTTCGGGATTTCATTTTAAAATCGCAATTTTTTATTTTATTTTTTATTTCATTCTTTTATTTCATTTTATTTAAAATAAAACAAAAAATTAAATAAAACGTGAAACGTATCGCAAATTAAATTAAATTGCTAATGTTTAGATATTTTGTTTTACAATCGCAATTTTTTACATTATTTTAAAACCGCAATTCCTTTTAAATTCCAAAAATTATATTATACGTTTTCGAATACTTATTTAAAGAAAAAACGGAAGAAAAAAGTGCACAAAGCAAGATTCGAACCCATGGTCTGCAGCTCTCTAGCCGCGTGCTCTACGCACTTGGCTACGGCGCTACTTCGGTTGCCCCCGCTTCGCTACCTGTAGACACTCATCACTCGCCACTGCTCCCTTGTATTTCTCCTAAACAAAGGCCCACCATGACGAACAGCTTTAGGGTCGTAGACCTGGCTACACGACCTATATTTCCATCCCCTACTTTTATAAAACCCCATCCCCGCACTCGGACCCTCCCCTTGTAAGTTTCAAACTAAGGTAACCAACTGATAATTTAATGCAAATAGAGTTATCATACCTACATATAGTTATTGACCCTTCACTAATAGACCATTTTTGATCTTAAGAATAAAATAATGAAGGATATATTGATTAGCGATTTGTTTGGTTAAATGTAATCCTGTAAGGTTCTTAAATGAGGTGTATAAAATGTAACGCTACCATTTTCAAGCTCTGGTTCTCTGGCTCAACAAGCTTTGTTGTTCTAATTTAGTGGACATGTAATAAGAATGACAATATACACTCAGAGAGAAAGATTCATCTCATTATTTGATATGATATGATCCTACAAATCTTTTTTGCTAAAAACAAATCAACATTATAGCGTTTTACTAAGAACAAGTCAACATATATAAGATGTAGTGTGATTCGTTGGAAGTATTTTTGTTACAGTAGTAAACAAAAAAAAAAAAGTCGACAATTTACTTCAACAGAAAAAAAATCATGATGTCATGATATGGAATTACTGGAATATACAGTTATTGCAAAGATTTCCACTTGTAAATTAAATGAGACCTTTCACCATTTGTATTTATAGTAAGGAAAAAGTTTTTTTTATAAAAGTGTAGCGTGAAAGATATGGCAACAATCATAAGTGGCAATAAGGAACTATTCTTCCATAGTCATGTTTGCAATGGTTTTCTTCCTCAATGCAGAAATGTTAAACTACATATATTATATATCTAGTAGATTTACATTGACCCTCAATTATTATGTTGAGAATTTTTGCTCAAAAAATGACATTATTTAACAGAAACCTATTATGTAGGGGTGTGCGAATAGTGCTGGAATCGAACCGAATATTCAAATTCGAACTATTTTCGTCAGCTGAGGACGTAGTTACTGAAAGAAGGTCTTTGTCGCTAGAAACAGTCTCCCAATTACATTTATTCAATTTTTACATAAAAATCTAGATTAGATAATTGTATCAGACGTTCTGTATCTATTTGTTACAAGTTTTCTAGTGTTTTAATTAAAATTCATGTTAAAAAGTGACAAACTTATTGTAAATTAATAATTATGCATTATTCAATAAATTCTATACATAATTTATAAATAATATAAATTCGATAAATACTTAAATACTGAATTATTCGATTTGATTCGTCTTGAATAATTCGTAAATTCGAATATTCGCACATCCCTCACTATTATGTAGGTACTTACCTATCTAAATTAGAAGAGCTACAGCTAAATGTTGAGTTTAGCAATACATACAAATTATAAGTTGCATGTTAACATCATATTTCAGCGCTATCATGCAAAACACCGCAAAGCATAAGAAGTGAAACACTCATTGTGAACCACTCAGTATATACAGGGTGGCTCAATTATTAACCCTATTAAACATTTTAAGAGAGCTATAAATAAATAAATAAATAAAAAATTTATTGTGTACAAAGAAAAGAATACACAAACGGAAGGAGTTCGGCGTTAAATAGCACAGTTTTAATGGCAACTTTGTGTAATTTCTATATTACCGGAAATTTGAGGCAAGCAGGTAAATTTTGGAAAGTAATAAACACAAAAAATGAAATGTTCCCTTTTATGGTAATTCGTCTAGAATTTGATCTTGGAAAATCTGAAACTTGTCAACAAGCAATTTTTTTTTAAGAAAGTTAGATTTGCTTAAATGTTATGTACAAAGTTTCTTATGTACGTAAATTGAGTTTTATTAAAACATTTTAGTAAAAATGTTATATCATTTGTTTATCTGATAATGAAAGTATAAACCATATTTTTTAAGCGACTTTGAGTTTTACACGCGGACATGCAAACATTCAAAAGCCTACTCATCACATGCTTCTAGTACTTTATTTGTTGGCTGGCCCAACCATAGAATTTTTAGAAACCGAACTGTGAAAACTTTTGCCACTTTGCACTTTCTTAAAAACTATAAGAGGTTAAGAGCCAGAAAAAACACATACAGAAAAAATAAATTTATTTCATAATAAAAAACGAAAAGCATATACTTTTAAATAACTTGGTAATAAAGAAATACTTTTTTCAATATAACATTAATCATACTTTGTTTTGACTAGTAGCAGCTTAACATTTAAAGTCTAATAATGTAAAACAAGTTATACTGTACATATATACCTATCATTAAGTGAAAAATCACATAGCGAATACTCAGAGTAGCAAATAAACAACTCGTTATTTGTTTGCCTTGTAAAATATTAACAATATTTTTACAAAATTTTCATTATAACAACTGAAAAAGTTGACAACATGTGCATATCTTACAATAGTTAACGTAAAAAAAACTGTTTATAAAGCTTAAGTAGCAAAATTGTCACTATCCTCACAAGTTAATTGTGTGCAAATCCTGCATTGGCGCCCTCGTACCACTACTGTTGCCATCCTGTGAGTGTGGGACGGTGGTGGTATGATTCTTGTGGCCTGAATTACTACTACCAGAGTTCATATTTAACTTATTTATTATGTTAGGTATGTTAAATTCAGGATTTGGCAACTTTCGCATAATTTTTCCAGAGGTAATAAGCCGGCCAAAACCTTCCTGGTGCGCAAATGCATAGCCTGACCGGATAGACCGTCTCGCTCGTCTCGCTGAAGGAGTCCGAAGCACATCTTGACTCTGTCTCGATCGCACTTGGGCCATTCTCTGCTTTAACCTTACTCTATCTGATAATGTAGGAAACACATCTACAAAATAAAACCTCCAGGCCAACACGGGCATTATGGAAATGATTACAACTAGCACAGTTGTGAACCAGAAGTTGGCTTCAGACATAGCTTTAGTTAGAGAGCCTACGTAGGGACCTCGACAGATGTAATTGTAGAAGTTGTCTGCCAGAAAATAAAATGCCAGAGAGCCCCATATCATGATGTGGTTGAAGACTGTCCAATATAATGTATCCAGTGTAATCTGAAAGTGGAAATATGTTATTCATTAGTTACTATTTCCATAAGCATATTCATTACTCTATTTCCACATATTTAAATAAATTAAATCTCATATAAAAATGGAATATGCAGTTGGTATATACATAAATACTTTTGAACTTAAAAACTCTTGTAATAAAATTCATTAATATACTAGTTGCTTGACTGTTTTTATCGAAAATTATAATTAAAGGGATCATAAAAAGTATGCAACAGGATTTGCTTCAGATTTGACAATTTTTCATAAAGAGTTCTATAAGCATACATTGTACACCAACCTGAAATTAATTAATTGAAAAAATTAACTGAGTCAGGTGTATTTAATCATTTCATCATCAACCCTTAAATCAAATCTATTCATTTTTACTATCAGTTCATCCTTTATTGATTGTTCGTCCTTTATTGTAATGTTGTAATTAATTTTGATTTGTGTGTAATGGTTATCAAATTAATAAGGTCTCCACAGTATTAAAAGAGAATGATTTATTCAATCTTCAAAAGAAATGGAAGAACATATAAAATTTTAACAGAAGCTATAATAATTAATATCTGTGGGGAATTTAGCGACCTTCTTCTCTATTTTTTTTTTTTTTGTTTGGTTGGATTAGGTCCAGGAATAAATAACAACTATTCAATTTTTGACAACGTTTCGGAGCTTTATTTCTCCTTCATCAGGGCTCAATCAATGTTATTATTGTTGTCATGTAAGGTGGTACATTACAAACATTGGCGGTACTGTCTATATACATATATAGTAAATGTATAAAGATAAAAACAAAACACTATTATCAGGGCAATACACTTTAACTACTATATCTTTACTTTAATCACTATAGTAATTTTTAAAGTGTATTGCCCTGATAATAGTGTTTTGTTTTTATCTTTATACATTTACTATATATGTATAGACAGTACCGCCAATGTTTGTAATGTACCACCTTACATGACAACAATAACAATATTGATTGAGCCCTGATGAAGGAGAAAAAAAGCTCGAAACGTTGGCAAAAATCGAATAGTTGTTATTTATTCCTGGACCTAATCCAACCAAACAAAAAAAAAAATTATTAATCATATATTATTTACATATGGAAGGTACATATTACATTGAGATAAACTAACTGGGACAAAAAAATGGTGGATGAAAATATAGTAGTATCGATAATTCGAACGTCAGCAGTTCGAAGTTTCCTGTAATTCGAGCTAGTTTTGGTTAGCTAGTGCTGCTATTTTGACTATCACCGCTCAAAAACACGGGTCTACTTTGAAGCAAAAAACCTCGTCTTGTGTTTTTTTAAGGGATAAATAACATTAATGTTCTATTACAATACCTCCCAGGTATGTTTCATTGTGAATGGTTTACTTAATTTTTAAATGTACAACTGTTTTTATCTCAATTTTCTGTGTAGTCCGAGTTTTTCATAGTTCAAGGTAGCATCAGTCCAATTAGCTCGAACTATTGAGACCCTACTGTACTTAACATGAATATATACCTAAAATCTAGAATATATACCTACGAATATTTATTCTAGAGCCTTAATTTTACTTTTAATACATACATATTATTTGTGATAGTGTTCTAGACTTCTTAGATAGACTTCTAACAAAAAATTAAGTTGTGCAATTGTGAAATTTGTTGTGCAATTGTGAAATGATTTTGTTCCCTATTTTTGCAGATGAAATCAGTAAATACGTGTGGGTTACAAGTCTATGATTATGTCACGAAATAACTATGACATTTAGTTGGCTTCTTTCGATACTGATCACCGAACATGATAGGAAAATCATTACAATTGGAGAATTTAAAAAAATTTCAGCTTCTATTTGTTCTTTTCTGATCATAATCCTGTGAATAGCACCGAAAGAAAGCAACTATTGTCCTTAAACCCAGGTGACTATTTTATGGGAAGCATTTGATTTCATACATTTGATACAATTGCACAAATTACTTTTTTGATTAGAATTATGAGTAATAACGGTATTGTTAACTTTTGACAGTGTTTTTAACTGATGTTAAAAAAGGTGCAGACATTGGACAAAAGAGACAATTATCAATATACAGTGAATAAAAAATAGCTTTGCCCTTGGCCGCAGTAGACAAAACCTGAAATTGTATCCTAGAGCTCATTTTTCTTGTAGATGCAGGCGTAAACATTTCGAGAAGTACAGTTTAGTGAATTGTTTATTGTTTGTGGGCAGGGCCGGCAAGTTTTCGTTTTGACGTGTAGTGCTCAGGCTTCATTTGAACTCGACTTCAAATAGACCAATCACTTTTAAACAATACAGGTTAAAACAAAAGTATACACCTGAAACATTTTTTTGTGTTGACAAATGAAAACCTTATTTCTCTTGTCATTTTTGATAAGACAAATTCATTTGTTGTTCACTATCTCAGGAAGTTTTGCGTAAAAATGTAGATGTCGCCCACTACATGATTTTCCCCAATTATAGAAATGTTTAGATCAGAAATTTCAGAATATGCTGTAATAAAAACAATTGAAACAAAAATGTAGCAGCTGTTAAAGTACTCCACACATATCTTAGGAAAATTTGCCCTTCAACAAATTTCAGTTAAATTCGCCCAATTTGCAATATTTGGAGTTTTTGTGATGCTGATAAAGTCAAATTTGTATCAAACTCTGGATGCAAGCCTTTTATGAGTTTTTAATAATTAAAGAATGTGTCCCCAAATTTTGTTATCACAAGGTTTTGAATGAGCCTTTTTCCTCAGAAGACTTAAAAAAAATCCGGTAGGGGGGACCGGTGGGTACATTTCGATAGCTCTAGAGAAATGCAAGATGTTCCGTGGCGGTGAGCCAAACTGGAAAACAACCGTTTCTTCGGAAGGTGACGGATAGCGGCCGCGGCTCTGTTTCGATCCGCTTTTTTTCGATGGCGTCTCATTTACGGTGTTTTTCTGAATTTTTCGAGGGGTCAGGCAAACTGCCCGGCAATTGTTACTTTTCGAACGTTCGCCTCGCGCTTAATGGGGCGTGTGGAGGACCGAACTAGGTGTCAAAAGAACGGGCAGAACTTCTATTTTACGCGGATGGCGACTGTCGGGGACCCCTGACTCCAAGTTTCCCTATTTAATTCGCGCAGTTTACAACATGCAAGCAAGTCCCGGACAAGATGATCTTGTACTTTTGCAAATTTTAATTTCACCCCAAGTACATCATCTTCCGTTAATTCCATTTTAATTCAGTACGTTTTACGTCACTGTCAATAGAGAATTCAAAACATTTGTACCCCCCCCCCCCCCAGAGCTGCCCTTAGCGGATATTCTTTAAATCTTCCGAGGAAAAAGGCTCATTCTGAATATTGTGATCGAAGTCAATAACTAAATGCTAGAGATGCTGTTATCTCTAGCAATCACCATTAAAGTGAAGTCTAATAAACTCTTACCTGGGCTGTGTTAACAATAACTAGCATAGCCGCAGTTGCACTGCAAAATAACATATAATCCGACAATCCTTGACCATTTGGACTTACAGCATCGTAATAGGTACCTGCAAATAAAAAATAAATCAACATAGAATGGACTTTTGGAGTGAGATGACATTACTTGTCATAGGCATCATTATTATTATAATTAGTTTCATGAAATATTTTTTCAAATGGAGAGGGATGTTTCTGGTTTATGACTGATGTCATTAACGTTTCTTTGCTAATTTCATAAATGTACAGTTATGCAATGTCAAACAATTGACTACTATGCGGCCGTTTTCAGGAAAAAGAAACTGCTGAATCGAATTAAACAATTTTTTGTTCACATAATATGACGCCTTGTACTGTTCATCATAACATATTCAAATATTAAAAAGGTGTAGCAATTGTTATTAAAAAATAATTTTATTAAAGACCTCCGTTCAAGTCATGTGACATGCTATTTTTTTTAATTCTAATGGATACCTTCGTACCCTAAGAAATATGATTTAAATAGTGTGAAGTAAATATATATTTCTATCATTAGTCCAAATTTTATAAGTAGTTAAACTTTAATGTACACTCGTCCACATAAATTTGGGACAAGTTTATTTTTTGGTTATAAATTGGGTTCTTTCTTCGACGAAGTTACCATGAATTTATATAAAAAAATATCTTGACATTTTACTTGTCAAATTTCAGAAAAATAAAAATGCCTAGACAACTAAGAGTGCTTGATAAAATACGAATTATTACAACCACAGAAGATGGTTGGTCAATAAGAATGGTGTCGTAACATTTAAATACCGCCGCCTCTGACAGAAGACGTTTGCGACGCGAGTCTGTCGTGATTGGCATTTAAACGGAATGAAAAACCGAAATATATGGATATATACATGTGTTGGTTCGATTCGTACGGTTTTAACTGTACGGCCTGAACCGTGTAAAAATAACTGAAGGCCCTATGAGATTTGCCTGACATGCTGATGCGTTCAGTTGTCGTTCGAATTTGGATGTGCGTGGACATTAGCATGTTCAAACAAAATTCTAATTTTCCGAGTCCATTGCCCAAAGACTTAGAAGACATTGGAGTCAGATCACAGCTTTATGGTACATTGTTATAATGAATAACAATATTCTGACCATAACTTAGAGTAAATTTTTTAAGTAAATAAAAATATTTAATTAGATTTAGATTAAAATTGAATAAAAAGTTTAGTATGTTTCAAATGTAGATGTAACAGTTGTAAAGTTAGTCTTCATCTTCAGTAAATTATGTCTAAATTTATTACAGTTTAAAAATAATGTGGTAAGGTAAGGTTTTATAGAATTATATTTTTGTAATGGTTACATCTAAACATTTGTGGCTGGTTGCTAAAAACTGCAAAGCAAAGTATTTTTTGCTTTTTTAGTTTTTTATTAAATGAATTTACCTACAACATAAATATGTATACTTAATGTGGAGAGCAGCAAACACCACAATATAATTTTTTAAATGTCCAGTTCAATTTTTTTTTATATTTATAATCTACAAAACATTTGTGAAAGTTTTGTGAACCAATTATATGAATTCTTGAAAGTGGGCATTGCAGAATATTACGTCACATAAGCCACAGAATCCAATATTATTGCTAACCATAACCACACTTACTTACTATTTTACTATCTGGTACTATGAAGGGACACAGTTTGCATATGTTATCAAATTTTCATTAACATTAAAAAGACAGTACTATCACACCATTAGGACGACCAGCGTCATCACTCGATTGTCAGCGTTTTGTAGTAAGCCAGCTTTCGTAACCTTGGACTACTGATGAGTGCACATGCACTCACGCTTTGCAACGAGGTGAGGCATATTTACCATCAAGGTTGTATTCAAAATTTAAAAACTATATACTTTTGCGTTCATTTTTTAAATAACTAAATGACAACAGTATTAAATATACAGTAGTGGTCAAAAGTTAAGCAACTTTTTCATAAACAATATTATACTGAAAACGGTACATACAGGGAAGCGCATACTATTTTTAAATAAATATATAAGTGATTACCAAGAAGACTAGAACTAAGGAGACTGAACTTGTTCGGTATCTAGGGATCAAATCTGTCCGCCTCCAGGAGGCGCTGTAAACAGTAATGTACTCGAGTCACGTGATGAGCAGCAGTCAGCGGTCCACATGTGAATGTTTATCATAGAAAACCATGCTATGGTTTTACATGACGTTTATCATTAAGCTGTCAAAGCGGGTGCTTACATGCCGTTCGGCTTTAACAAAAATATATACAAAAATAAATATGGTTCAAAAGTGCTGTGTTGCATTGTGTGATTTAAGAAGCGGTCCGAATAACCGGACATTATTTCAAATTACTGATGTATGTATGAAACGAAATATTTTCCTTTGTTGTATTGTTAAAGTTGAAGCACATGAAATATTTTGAGTACATTTTCATATTGATCATTGCTAAAATTTGTAATTGCAGACATTACTCGTGTAGATTCAATATAATATTCAACAACAACAAATTAACGAAAAATATCGAGCGTCTGTCAAATGTATTCGCACCACAGACATTCACACGGACTCTAACCTCTAATGCACACAGATTAGTACAGTACAGAACCACAGTATACGTATAGATATCTGTTTATATACCTTAGCAACCAGAGTACACAACTGTTTACCGCGCCTCTGGAGGCAGACATATTCGAGCCCGTTGCGTTATACAGCGAAAAGCCGCAGTTCGGTCTCCTTAGTTCTAGACATCTTGGTAATTACAAAAACATATAATAATAAACTAAAAGTGAGTCGCGATCCATATATCACGATGAAGTTAAGCAACTGGTCTGTCGGTCTGAGATATCTACAAAATGTATTCTCAACTATATCTACACTTGTCGGAATGTGTTCCTAAAAAAATGTCGTATAGTAATGCCACGTACCCATCATGGTTTACGGGGGATATTATCAAAAATATCAAAGAAAAAAATAAATGGCTACGCAGATATAAAATGTCGAATAACATCGAAGATCTTGACAATTTCAAAAAGATGCGAAAAAAGATAAAACATGATATAGGATCCTCACGTACATATTTTATAAGAAACACCAAAAATAATTTACTAGGTAATCCATCCCAGTTCTGGTCCTTTATTAACAACATGAAAAACGTATCCAGAATACCGTCATCTATGAAATATATGGGCACTGAAATTACTAACCCAGACGAAATTGTTAATTCGTTTGCACAATACTTTCAGTTCGCATTTAACAATTCAACCCCATATGGTACTATTAACCACCTTGAACCTAATATACCTTCCGCGCCAATTCCGGTTATTCCTGAAGATATTGTCCTACGATTATTAAAAAAAAATTAAATCAAAAATGACAACAGGACCTGATGGTATACCATCGTTCTTACTCAAAGACTGTGGTCTAAAATTTGTAAATCCATTAACTATAATATTTAACTTAGCGTTACGCACAGGTATTTTTCCTAATATTTGGAAACAAGGCAAGATTTGTCCGGTCTTTAAAAAAGGGGATAAAAATGATATTGAAAACTATAGGCCTATTGTTATTTTGAGCAACTTTAGCAAATTATTTGAAATCATTATCTCTGAGTTCCTGTCGTCTCATGTCAAACCTCAAATTGTTGAGTACCAGCATGGCTTCATTGAAGGTAGATCAACAGCCACTAATTTAGTGTGTATTACACAATACATTGCGAACGAATTAGACAAGGGGGGACAGGTAGATGTCATCTACACAGATCTCTCCAAGGCGTTTGACAGACTTGACCATGGTACTCTACTGAATAAACTATCTAAGTTTGGTCTAACTAATAATTTAATAGGTTTTCTTCAGTCATACCTCTTAAACAGACAGCTTGCAGTTGAGTATCAGGGCTTTAAGTCTGTCGAAATAACTGCTAATTCAGGAGTACCCCAGGGATCAGTCTTAGGATCACTATTGTTTATTATTTTTATTAATGATATCTGCCTGGACTTACAATCTAACATTCTTATGTATGCGGATGATTGTAAATTATATAATAAAATTGAATGCCTACAAGATTGCTGTATATTACAAAAGGACTTGGAAAGGCTACATAACTGGTGTGAAAGAAATTTGCTTCCGTTAAATATTGAAAAATGTAACTATGTCTCCTTCAATCGCAAGGTAGTCTCTGTAGAATTTTTTTATACTCTTGACAGAATTCCGCTGGGTAAACTATATAGCTTTAGAGATCTTGGTGTGGTTTTTGACTCTAAATTAACAGTTGTTGAACATATAAACACCATTACCACTGCAGCATACAAGACGCTTGGTTTCATTACTAGAAACTCGAAATATTTTGTTAATGTGACACTCGAAAAACACTCTTTAATGCATATATAAGATCTAAATTAGAATATGCTTCTGTTGTTTGGTGTCCAGGGTATGAAGTACACATTGATAATATATAGACATCCAAAAAAAAACGTCATCAAAGTCGGCCGAGAAAAAAAAGCCGTATTTCTACTTAATCGAATTTATAACCTTATTTACTTGTCAAGACTGTCACATCATATGACACATTGTTTATGTTACAAATTGTGACAGTCACTTGTCAAAAATTTGACATAAGCGAAAAGCTTAGACATGACCGCTATTTCCATCTCTCTCGTTCATAGCCAGAGTTGATGACGTTTTTTTTGGATGTCTATAGATAAGGTGCAGAGGCGCTTTGTCAAATCTTGGTGGTATAATGCTGTTATTATTTATCCAGCACGTGGAATTAACAATCCTTCAAATGGATTGTTAATGGAATTAGCAATTCCTTGGAGTGGAATTAACTAGTATTAAAGTAATTAACAATTACTTCAAAGATTTGGAATTCAACACCTAGCTTCTAGGCCTTTTCTTTCTGGTATCATTTTCTTATACAAATTATTAAATAATAAAATTGACTCACCTAAATTATCGTCGTTATAAATTTTCGAGTTCCTGGGATACTAACGCGAAACAATGCTTTATTCTATTTACCGACACCTTACACTAACATACTTATTTTCTCTCCACTATACCGAATATGCTCTAATTACATGCAAATTTAGGATGTGATTGACATTTTTAATTGTAATATTAAGGATCTGAAGAGAGCAATTGCTCTAAATCATTTTAGCATCTAGGTACTCATTTACTTGTGAACTTATATATACGTTTTTCTCTACATGTATATTTTATGTAAAATTGTACATATACATATATTTTATGTTTCTTAAATGTTGGACTATATTTGTATTCACAACTACTCTGTTATACTATATCATGTATAAACAATAATTGTGTTAGTTTAACCATTGTATCCTATACTTGTTATTGTACTTTTCCCACTCTGTAAGTGGCATTAGCTGTTGGGCGGTGTAGTAATAAATAAATAAATAAATAAATAATAATAAATAAATATCGCTTGTTGTCCCACACGTCGCAGATTTTTTGCAGTATCGCTTCTGTTGTAGTACTAGTTACAGTATGCAATAATAAAATGTCCCGAAAAGTATATTCTCGAGAATGTAAATTAAACATTATATCACTGTATAAGAGTGGTGTATCACAAAGTGATATTGGTAAACAATTGCGCATTAATGAGTCTATAATATCAAGATTAATTTCACGTTTTCGTAATAGAGGTTTTATGATAAAAACTCGACCACGCTCAGGCTGTCCAAGAAAAACGACAACGCGCTGATGTTCATTGTTCGTAAAGTTAAAAAAAGAGCCCTGGTTCATGGCATCGCAAATTTTATCAGAAATAAACAGTAATATTAGCGTCAGTACAGTACAAAGACGTTTAGTTGAGAAAAGATTTTATAGCAAAAGACCAGCCAAAAAACCCCCTATTAATTAAAAAATACAGAGAGGCCCGGCTTAGGTTTGCGGCGAATTGAAAAATACAGTGACGTGTGTTCCGGCAGTTAGGTTTGCATGACGAAACAGAGGCAATGAAAATATTATTATGGAACAAACGAGGTGAATTTATACGTCTATTCAGTGACCCCGAAGTTTAATCGTACGTGCCCCCCTAAAAAAAAAAAAAGAAAAGCCATGGGATAGCAAAATAGTGGGAAATAGTGTAAACAAAGGTTGAGGAAAATAAAACCCCCCCCCCTCCCCAAATTGGGGGGAAGATCCGGCAGGGGCAAAGCATCTCAAATATGAACAATATTATATGACAGACTTTCCCAACCACGTCAACAAATTCCACAAAAAACAATAGACATTTTAATATCATCTATGCCTCATCGCTGCGCAGATATTATGAAAAATAAGGGGTATGCTATAAAGTATTAAATAAATCAACATTCATTAGAATTTAGAATATTTTCATTTTTATTTTAGCAGTTAAATTTTCTGGCAAGTTGTTTAACTTTTGTCCAAACTCTCTTTTATGATTAATCAAATATTAATTCGTGTTTTACTTTGATGCATCAATATTTCACTTGTTCATTAAAATTCACTGAATATGAACTTTATTGCACTATGAGCACTATGCGCTTTATTTTTGTACGTCTGTGTGTATCTGCGCTTTGTGTAGTTTTATTGGTTACTGATTAAGTAGATGCTGATTTACAGTTGCTTAACTTTTGACCGTTACTGTATTATTATTATTATTATTAAAGTAAGAATGTGTTACAAATATTAAGTACCTTAATCTATATGTATATTTCTTAAACAAAAAAAATTTGATACAAAGGAATTTCTATACTTAAAACTACATATATCAAAATGCTACAAATGTTACAAAAACTAGATATGTACATTAATTTATTACAGTACATTATTAATTTTATTCTCTTACTTTTTTTGCACCTAGGTGACTCAACACCTGTATGTGCAAGGAATACAACATAATTGCCAATAAATTGGCAAACTACATTGATGATGACATATATATATACAAACTAGTAAAACTAGTAATGAAGAAAGATGCAGTCTTAACATGGTTACCTTAGTCACTATTTATAGGATACTAACTTATGATCAGTCTTCTAAATATTTAATAAACCGTTGATAATTAATGTTTATACAATCTTTGCAGAGTTTTGAAAACTGCTTAGTATTTTTTACAACTCTAACATTCCTTGGGAGTAGATTATAAAATTTTGGTCCTAGGTAGGTGACAAATCTTTGATTAATGTTTTTTGTACTATTTGGCAATTTTATATGTTGTTCTTCGACACTTCTGGTCATGTATTGATTTTCTACATATAATTTTAGTTCGCTTCTTTTATATATGTACGTACATACTTTACAAATATACAGGGTTCTAATTAAATATTTCCTTATTATATAGTAATTTTGTTGGGTATTTCCTTTTTTTATTATACATAGTTTTTAAAATACTATTTTGAACAGTATTTAACTTTCTTAATGAATTCGTATAGAGACCACCCCACACCAGTATACCATATCGGAAGATTGATTCTATTAAAGCTTTGTAAATCATTATTAGTATGTTTTTATATAATATGTCTCTAAGTTGATAGAACTTATATATAAGTTTTCTTACTCTATTTGTTACATAGTTAATATGATTTGTCCATTTCAAGTGTTTGTCTATAATAATAACCTAATATAATGCTATTGTATAACTAAACAATAATTTAAACCTTATTAAAATATTGTTGAGACGAACCGTAATTTATATTCATGTGATTCATTCACAGTAGTCTTATAGAGCACACAATTATTAAATAAATCTCTGCACCGCAGATGCTCACTGAACAATGTTAGGGATATGACTAGCCCTTCTACATACTGAGAAAAACTTATGATTTTGGATGGAGCGATTTTGCTGGTCGCTCAAATGCTGTGGTACTATTAACACTATAACCAAAACAGTACTCACCAAACGCGATGAAGAATAGGACGATAGACACAAAACATCCTTGAATAGCACTCCGAAAAAAATTCCTTCTTATTGAAAAATAAATTATAATGTCCAGGTTTGTACAATTGGGGGTATAAAACGCTATTTTTTTCATTGACGTCTTGATCAAAAATTCCAACACCCAGAACAGGTAGTGATGTATAAAAAAGATTATATATTGATATATACATCGGGTCAAACACAGTCTGAAAAAGAGAAATAATGTAAATGATAAACAAAAACTTTGCTAATTTTAAAAATGTTAAAATTAACAAAATTATTTTAAAGCTTAGGTCACATCATCAAATCTCAGGTTACTATTTCTTAAATAGGAGCAGCTTATGGCGAATTTGAAAATCACAGTACTGCATATTTCATAACAGTATTTCTCCTTGTATAGTTGTGTGTTTGGGAGTCTTGGGGCCCTCAGCAAAACATCTTAAGTGGGATCATAACACTATCACCTCACAATAGGGTTCCATTTAATTTGACGAAAATATGAGATCATTAAATTCACAAATAATTAGAATTGCTCTTCTATAGTGTTAACGACCCTGCCCTAGTTTACAAAATGGATATCTCTATAAGAGTTGTGCCAGGGGTTCAAACCTTCTGAGGATTTAATGTTTAATAACTATGCATTTTTATTACCCTCAACGGAAAATCTAAGTTTTTTACGTTTTTTCCTTGCTGGGTCGAAACGAGAAAAAAAACCAGTTTTTTCCTTTCTTTTAATTTGCCGTCTATATGAATATAATCTAATTATTAATCTCTAAAAATGAAAAAAAAAAAACAAAACTCAATTTACGAATTTTAAAGTTTACAAATCTTTACAAAATGAAAGTTTGTTAATTTACCAATTTCATTGCATTTGGATTGGTATTCTGTTGTCAAAGGAACAGTAAATGCCACATAGAAAGAAGCTGCACTGAATATGACTTTTAGTCATACCCCACCTAAATGTACAGAATGAAAATTGCAATATACGAGTAGTACCGCTGTAGCCTTATTTTGTTAAGGACTACCTAGCCTGCGGCAACTCATAGGGTTGGTGAGAGTGGGGTTCGTGGGTTGAGCAAAGCCAGTAATTTTTTTTTTTATAGGGCGCCACTCGGGTATGATCTTATAAGTAGAGGTAGCCGAGAACCTCCTTCGTTGATGGTTACCTAATTACATCGGCTAGCAATGGGCAATAAGTGTGGGTGTGTGTAGTATTTCTGGCAAGAAAAAGACTAAGAATAAAAAAAAAATTATTATCAGGTACTGTCAAGGGCACAAAATAAAATGTTATAAAAATGTAAGTACCCACTGTGAGGTTTTTATACCTTATAAAAGTGAAACGATGAAAAATAAAATGGTGTAGAGTTACACGTTGCAAGTGAAACGGTGTGAGGTTGTGAGGCAGCCACACCCGGGTGAATTAAGTAAGGAAGTTCTAGAAGTTCCCCTTACATTGATTAAAAATATACAAAAAAAAAAATAAGTACAAAAAAACTAAATCTTAAGCGCAATATAGCTTATCTGTTATCCACGGGAACGATGCTTCCAGGCTGTGGACAGCGATGAAATTCCAACAAAAAAGTATATTCTGTCCTAGGTACGGACGCTACTTCATACTTCAGAGACACAAGCCAGCACTCTGGTTGAAATGCCTAGGTTGAAACCAGGAAAAAAAATGAAACTACTCCAACACTCGGAAGGTACCAATTGTAAATCAAAAATGATGTTTCTAGATTCAAATGGAAAACCATCATCACTTGACCGGTACCATTTCTAAACCAAAAAATATGCTTTTACAGTCAACCGGAAAACCATCATCACTTGAAGGGTACCATTTGTAAACCAAATATTATGTGTTTACAGTTAACCGGAAAACCCTCTACTTAGAGGGTTTTGCTCCGTCTAAAATAGCCAGGAAAAGGAATACGTTATTCCAAATTCACATGCCACAGACAAGACGGTGAAATAGGAAAAAAAATCCAACAGTCAAAAACGGTGTTCTTTGAGGAAGAATAAACAAGAGGTCGGTGCTATCGAAACGCTCAGAGTGTAAGCTCCCTTTCTCTATAATATGATCCCTTACCAAGGGTTGTGGAGGCTTCAAGCTTAATTATCAGATGGGACGCCCTAACACGACCTGCCTTCCGCCACCATGCTTTCTCCAAAAGCAGGGCCGATCGTTGATGTTAGCCACGGAGATCGATATTACCGACTCAGAAATGATTTACATTTAATCATATGAAACCCAATAGAAAGTAGAAATATACCGTAAAGACTGTTGTAAAGACAAGGAGAAATCTTGATTTTATTTATAATTAAATGGTAGAATATTAATTTTGACGAAAACGTGAAGCGCCATCTATGAATCAGCGGAACGACCTCAGGACCTATGTGTTGTTAACCGTACAGGCCCGACATCCAAAATAAATAGGCAACTTGTGTCTCTGTAGTATGTAAATGCTACACCGCATTCCTTTTGCATGTGTACCTATATTTTGCATATCATTATCCACTCTTGCTGTAGGTCAGTAGTGTAGTGAAATCATTAAACTAATCTTACACTAATATAACTATATATAATATAACTATATTAGTGTAAGATTAGTAATTAGTAGTAAGATTATACACTAATATAACTAATATAGCTATAATGTGAAGTGTCCTCTGTTCATGATTACCTTGAACAGAGGACACAGGAGAATGAAAAAAAAATTGATTAAAAGTGAAGCACGTGAAATACTATTGAATGTATTTCTTTAAAAAAAAAAAAAAAACTAAAACTGAATCGAAAATAATAAATTAAGAGTAAGTGAATAAAACAGACATTTTGGTAAACCCGCAGTAGATAAATGGATTCAACAATTTGCCGTATTCAGTGTACAGTCTGGATATCATATCATCACATTATGGATTTTTTTCACTCAATGGCTCATTTTTAGCGTAAATGAGTCAATAATTATCCCGAAATTGAAAAAGTGGTATCAATATATTTTCGAATTAATGGTAGAAAGATGGGTTAATATCATAAGAAATGATGATTTGTATATTGAAAATAAACTTATTTTATTCATTTGAATTAGTTGCTAAATTAAAATTAGATATATTTATGCATAAAAAACTTTTGGAACAACCTAGTTTGTACTTTTATCATTTCTGTAACCTGGCATTGTTAGAAATTGTATTCTAACAAATTCAATCTGGAGGTCTTTAGAGATGTAGATGATTTTTATTCCTAAATTATGTAGAATTTAAATCTCGTTAAATCTGTTCCTAGAAACAATTGCATTTTTTATGACTATCATTAGGTAAATGATATGGGCATTATACAACAAATTAGGTCAATTAAATGAGGGGAAATGTGTAGTAACAACAAATTGGATAATTTAAGAAGACACTTTTTTTGCCGTACTAAAGATTACTTTCAGAAAAAATTCTGGGTTTAAAAAAAAAACACTGCTTTCAGAATTACCTGTAAGTGGCTAGGTAGCAAAATATATAGAAAACATGGGTAGCTCATGCCATAAAAATATAGTTTTCATATAAATGGGGTTAGATCAAAAGTTTTATTTTCAAGGTTTTCAATAAGTAACAATTCTTAGTTCTAACTATTGTAGTTGTTTTATATCGAATATACTGCATAACACATATACTTATTTAATCTAGTAAAATTTTGACATCAAAACTGTATAGTTTTACATTTTTACTCAAGAAAAAATTTCTTTAGAATGTCTTAATAATATTGGCAGGAATCTTTCTACAATTCGCTAAATAAATTTAGTTTAATCGTTAAGTAGTTTGTTGTACAAATTCTGGGGTACAAATTCTACTCTTTGGCTCATTTATGTTTTTTTTTTTGGATTTTTAATATAGCTGAAAAACATGAAAAAACTGCCTTCTTTCAGGTTTTTTGCTTGTAATTAAAAAAATATCAATTTTTGCTAAAACATCATTCAAAACAAAAATAAACTAGATAAAATTTACTATAAACTAAGTCATCATAACATTTTTCGCCAAGCGTACCGTTTAGGTGCTACTGACAGTTAAAATTTGAAGAATATTTATTTCACCTATTAGCGCAGCTAAACCAAGAAACCCATCTCCTGCATTGCCTTGACTAGGGAAAACAAGGTTGATGGACACTTTTACAACAGAAATTTATCGACCAATGAATAATCAGTTAATCAAATCAGGTGCAGGGGTTGAAGAGTTGTAACAGGTTGGAGCCCACTGTTTGTTCTTTCCGAACCCGTCTTCAGGTTTGATTGTATTGCTAATCCAATGTTGTACCTGATGGTATATTCCTAGGGAATGTTGGTGAGCAGCTGCTTGATTTGGAGGAAGCAAGGCAATGTTGGTAGTCATGTTAAATGAAGATTTGACATAACATTTGTACCCCACGTTATTCTGTGATGGAAAATCTGAGGTGGAAATTGGGTAGCCGTCAGCTGCGACTCGTGCTAAAATTTGCAGGTTAGCACACCTCAAAATAATCATCAAAAAAACGCCGTTTTTATTTTTATGTTTCAATCATTTGTGAACTACATCAAAAATAGTTCATTTGTGACAACATTCATGTTTGTCGCTACCTGTCGTATGCTTATACCTACATTGTAACAATAACACCAATAACTACAATTTCACCCACTTAGGAATCAAGATATGGCATTATTGGATCAAAGCTTGCACGTGGAAAGCAACCTATGTTTTACATTTCTGCACAATGTCAATATTTTTATTCAGTAATAGCTTGCTCAAGTAGCTCTGGGCTCTGGGCTTCGCAGTACGTCTGGGATCATTGTCTTGAATAAGCTTCCACGTAACAGACATAAACTCGCCAGCGTATGGTTGCAGAATATTTTCCAATATGTTAATATACACATACTGGTCCATGATTCCCTTTACGCGATGTATGGAGCCTACACCTCTCCAGGAAAAGCAACCCCAGATGACGACATTTCCGCCTCCGTGTTTGGTTGTATAGTTCGGATTATATTCACATTTCGGCGGGCATCGGACATACTGTTTTCCATCGGATCCTAGTGAAAACAGTATGTCCGACGCCAGCCGAAATGTGAATATAATCCGAACTATACAACCATAACGTTAAAAACACGGAGGCGGAAATGTCATCATCTGGGGTTGCTTTTCCTGGAGAGGTGTAGGCTCCATACATCGCGTAAAAGGGAATCATGGACCAGTATGTGTATAATAACATATTGGAAGACAATGATCCCAGACGTACTGCGAAATCTGTATTAATTAACAACATTAATTAACTATTAATTAACAACTCCGTATGTATTATTGACTGGCCATCTTGTAGCTCTGACCTCAACCCCATAGAGAATCTATGGCGTGAAGTGAAACAGCGAGTTTGTCAGCGTCAGTTTAATAAGTTAGACAGGCCTGGTACTCGATACCTGTAGAGTTATGTCAAACTTTGATAAGCTCTATGGGTAGGAGATACACAGAAGTAATAAAGAAACATGACTATCCAACAAAATATTAATGTATGTTCCATAGTTTCTTGAATAATGAACATTTTTCTATATCGTTTCTAATTATGTGTCCTTCGAAAAATGGTAGGTAAATGGCAATTATAAATATAAAAGTTGAACTGAGACGGATGGAGCACAAAATAAGTTACTAATTGATTCGCTTTAGAACGCATGTTTATTGTATATATAATTGTTTGGTTGTTGGTATATAAACTAAATGACATAATGTGCATAAGTTATGCTAAAACAATGCCATTTCTAATTATGTGACTGCCACTGTATGTCTCTAAATAAATAACCTTAGTTAAATAAATTAATGAACCTATATAATTTGAAGATAAACAAAAATACTTACCTGGGCACTGAATCCACAAAAGAATGCATACCAAAAATGGCAGAGGGTGAATGCAAAGTTCTTGTTAAAAAAATATCTTAAAAAACTGCACATTCTGTAATAGGACCATCTACCATGTACCAAAAGAAGTCTTTCAAGGAACCTGAACTGGGCAATTGAATAATCAGACGCTAAAACTGCTTGCATACCTTCTTGACCTGAGATGCCAACACCAATATGTGCAGCTAAAATAGAAATAGATTTCCTAAGATAGATATATTAGGTATTATATAAGAAAGACATATTAGGTAGCATATTTCATCATTTGATGGAAAAAACTGTGAACAATTTTATTGTAGTTTTTACATTTTAGTGCTCCTAGAAAAAAATATTGCCCAATGATGTGAAATTTTAATATAAAAGTTTTTTTTTCTTGAAAAAAAAAAAATGGATATTGATACATAAACATTGTTTTTGTAAGTGCAATTAAGTTAATACAGTACTTATCAGGTATTAAACTCAATATATGTAAATACAGCAACATTTTTTTCATCTTCACCTGAACCAATGCAAGTGTCCTAACAATTGGGTTTCTTACCAAAATATTGGAAAACAATTTAACACCTCACAAGGATCACAAGGGAGGTGATATACAGGGTGTTCCCTAATTATGTTAAAACATTTAAAATGTGTATTCTACAGGTGATTTTAAAGGGCCTTTTATATAAACTTTTTCAATAACATACCTTCCTGTTAAAGTTATTTGCACTTTTTTATTTATTATTATTTTGTCAGCAAACATTACTATTTTCCAAGTTATTAAGATGCTCATCTACTGAACCCCTCAAATTGAAAAACCTGAAGGCCTGGTCTATTTCTACTAACCATGTTTATTTGTAATGAGACTAATTAGATAGGCAAGTGTACAATAAATCCTATATTGGCAGATATAACCAGCATAAAAGCTCTCGGCCTATTGTAGAAACTTATTTATTTATTTAACGAGTTAAGTCCCAATTTTACAATAATTGCAATGGTAACAAAATTGTTTTAAATAGCAATTACCTTTTATCATAGATACATCATTGGCCCCATCTCCAATGGCCAATGTGACAGCCTGTTTGTTCTTTTTCACAAGCTCCACTACTAGTGCCTTTTGTAGAGGCGTTACTCTACAGCATATGACAGATTTACACTGCATAACCACTTCTATAAAAAGCCTCTCCATTTGAGGATGCAGACAGTGCACTAGAGAGTGCCCGTTAATGACTATAGCAAAACCACCAGTCGTTTCTTCATTGTGAAGTTCCACAATTCCTCCGTGATATTCTAATTCAGTACTGAAATAAATCCTCTGTAAGTTGAAGGGAGTTCTCATAGTAAATTCATATTTTTTATTTAAATTAATGGGTTACTATACTTTTTAAAATGTTAAATAATTAAGACTTTGTTTTTTGTTAAATAAAATAATTTCTTGAATTAAAATAATTTTGAATATACATTTTTTCTTTATTGTAAAAGTTATCACATGCAGAGAATACAAATAAGGGTTCAACAAAACATCTGTTTTTCAGTACAGGAATCAAAACAGTAAAATACAACAGAGAGAGAGTCTAAAGTAACATAAGAAACATTTCATTTAATTTCGTCGTTAATATTAGACATGACCATTAAAATAAAATTTTAATAGTCATTCAGAAACGGAAGAAAAGTTGGACAATGATTGTATTTTCTCGAAGACTGATAATTCTTTTATCAAAGCCCCTCTTCATGTGCAAAGTTGATGACGAATTGCGGCAATTTACTTTCAGCAAGATGACTATCGACTTTTGGAAAAAAGTAAATGAGAACAGAGGATAATTTTCCAAAAGAGAATTTTGGAAAAAAATAAATGAGACGTAAGTGTTATAGTATACAGTTGAGGAGTAGTGTCCTGGACTCCTGGAAAATGTCTTTGGTTCCATTCCAAAAAATAAAATACTTCTTATATTTAGAATGTTTTTCCAATTAAAATGTCTACTATTATCTCATTCCAGGCATAAAAAGGCATAAAAAAAGTTGCTGGGATTTGAACCCAGGCCATCAGATCAGACAATAACTTACCATTACACTAAATTGACTTCTTTAGTTCAATAGTTCAAGGCCCAGCTGTCAAGCATTTGTTTACATGTCAGCCATATTGAGAAAAAAATTGGCGAAGACATTTTCATAAAACATGAGACTTTTTCTACAGCCAAATTTATTTGAACATCATTACTACAATTACCTACTGTGTAATACACAAAACCAAGTGTAACCATATCCTCACATTTAAACTGAAAATTAAACGAGTTAAATGGTTTTACTCACAGTCTAGACTGTTTCAAGTAGCTGCTGTGGAAGTGAATATATCATTACATGCCAGAATAATCTGATATATTGTAAAAAGAATGCAGTTATAATTACGATTTAATAGATTTTGTACACAGCATCACAGTTGTTGTTACCACATAACTATATCATGGAATATCACTACCATATGTAGTAGTGATATTTCATATTCCACAAGGTATCCCCCAGACTGGGAGTAGGAAAAAACAGATGTGTTGGCTATAAGAATCATGATTATAGGTCCTGTAACGGGATCATAATTCAACAGTTCACCATGTCCTTAACATATATACTTGTTTAGCACCTTGGGGCTCATGTTTGTTATATAATAATAAGTGGACTGAAAAACAGCAACTTTGTTGAAGCCTAATACAGAACTATTTAAAAGAAAAATTACTTTTTCAAACGATATCACTTTAATGCCGACTATCTAAAATTGAA
This sequence comes from Aromia moschata, assembly GCA_029963805.1. Classification (NCBI taxonomy): domain Eukaryota; kingdom Metazoa; phylum Arthropoda; class Insecta; order Coleoptera; family Cerambycidae; genus Aromia; species Aromia moschata. The sequence continues at coordinate 46,670 of JAPWTK010000781.1, read as the reverse complement.
TATATATTTTTTTGTCGGTAATTAACATTTAATATTACATTGATTTAATTTTCAATAAAAGTGCATAATGAAGGGAAAGGTTATAGCTCTAAAATCAAACATACACGAGCTATTTAAGTCCTTTTTGGCTACCCTTTTTCAATCATCTAAAAATTATATATATTTATATTAACCTTTCTAAAATTCTTTAACTCTTTTTTAAATTGAGAAGATACATTATATATAAAAAACTACTTCCGAGTTGATTATAATAAAATAGTTTTTCTTTTAAACTTTTTAAAGATTCTCTGTATTAAAAAAAAAATTAGAGCAAAATAGAGCAGAGCATTAAAAAAATACTTCAGTCTTACTGAAATTATATTCTTACTGATCAGTGCAGAAATTTTGTTATTGTTAGTCAGACAAAAGAAGTAAAAGTAGTGTTTCAAGTCTATTTCTATAATTTCACAATCCTATAATTAATTTCTAAATATCAAGCACACAATATATTAGAGAGCAGGTAGATTAATAAAATGTGTACTAAACACTCACACGATTCTAAGCTAAACATGAATTAAGTGCGAAGAAAATTCTAACCCAGTCGGCAAGTCGAAATATTGGTCAGAAGTAGCAGAAAATATTGGAAGTATTTCGTTTAGACATAAAATTTCCTTAAATATATATAACCGAACTCAGCTTGAATAAAAACTCTGCCACGGGTCGAATCTCCACCAACATTTTCTTAAAGCCAGAGCTGCTTGCCGACTAGCCTCTTCCGCTAAACTAAAATTTCTAGTAGAACGTTAGATACTAGATGTTAGTAATTCCGTGTGAATTTAGAAACCAGAAATCCGAAAGGGCGGATGAATTGGAAAGAAAATAAAACAATAAAGGGAATAATAAAACGTGTCCATATCGTTCTACCTTGCTCTCGTATTTTCACACTGTACAATGTCATCGTCCCACCTGAAAGTCACCACACTGACTGCGGGCGGGTTCGGCGGCGGCTGCGGCGGCGTTGACGTTCCCGCCGAGTTGTTCGCATCTACTCTGCCATTAGCGCCCAGCTGTACACCTGTGGGGCTACGCGGTTGGAATGTGTGGACGATTTTTATGTTGTCACGAAACTTCAACAGTTGTTGCTGCACCTCGTCGTATGATGAGGCATCTACTATGAAAACATCGAGCAGCTCATCCGTCAGCAATTGGCAGGAGTAACCGATGTTGATGGCAGTTTCTGATGAAAATTAAAACAAAACTGAGGTGTTTTCGATCACTTCATACCCATATATTTTTCTAAATATAGGAGGAGCTGGACACTTCAGAAAACTGTTATCTTACGTGGTTTATTTTTCGTCGGCACTGGCGCTGGCGTCGGCGTAGCGCTGTAGCATCTCAAACATGCCATTTATAAACTGTCGTTGGCGCTCGCGTTTTCTTTTGTTTAAGGTTATGTTAACGTAATCTATTTTGTTTGTGTTTTTCATTTTGTAAACATGGATTTGGCAAACAATAATACCAAATTGATGGGATTGTTGCCTCTTACATTATGTTTATACAGTAAGTGGCACTCTAATGCGTACATAGCCGAATGAAGGGCAATTGATAAATTAACTTCTTTGTTAAGTAGATGTAAAAGTGAGGTGAGAACCAATCGCTAGCGCAGGCGTATGAAAGGCATCCGGTTTGTCGGTAGGGCTGTTTGACTTAAAATTTCTGCTCCCTACGCTAGAAGACCCCCCACTTGGCTTTATGTACAACCAAGCCTCCCCCGGCCCAAGTAAATTCGCCTAACTATGACATAAAAATGTATCATTTATTATGTATTTAATATCCACCTATGTATGCATTAGGCTGCCGCTTACTGTAGTTTGCTACAAACGCCCAATGCCGAAACATGAAATTAATTTATCTCGAACGTCAGCGCCGTTTATAAACGACTCTACCTAAAACCACTGTTTTAACTTTGGACGCGAACGCCAGCGCCAGCGCGAACGGCAAGTTTATAAATCCACAGTAATGGCGCTAAGTAAAATTCGGAAAAGATTGGTTCTAAACGAAAAGATCGGACCCAGTTTAAACCCTCGTGTGGGTTTAAACCTTCAAGGGTCTAGACCAATGATATCCAAAGTGGTGTATATCGACCCCCAGAGGTCGACGACGACCTACAAGGGGTCCACCTGAGCGAAAAATAGAATTGGGGTCTATGAGATGTAAACGGGGGTCCACGATAGTAGATCTCATTTAAGCAGGTCGCGACTTTAATTTTGACTTTCCATTAATGTTATAACCCACACACAAAGATGATGTGTTGCTTAGTTTTTAGCTGAAAACATAACAAACAACAGACCGGCGATGATTAGTGCTAAATTTTACTGTTGTAGATTTTGTAAACAAACTTATTTTCGCAATTTTATAATATTTCTTAGTAGCGAATTAATATATCTCATAGAGGCGCTTGTCCGTTCTTGTCTCAGACATTCACAGACAGCATAGGAACTATTAGGAAGATTGACTTGCACTGACTTGTTTAATTCGCCAATCAATAAATAGTAATGTTAGGAACGAATGCGTTCATTTGTTTCCAAAGCGTTGAAAAAGAAACTACTTCTTATTAAAAAAATATTTTTAAAAGTATAAATTAATTAGTATACACCCAAATTAAAGTGAATCAATGTAATTTTGTTTGGGAGTGCTAGAAGAAAGTAAGTACATATTTTTTTCTAACATTTTCGTTTTTTACTGGTAGTTAAGAAACTCTCTTGGTATGGTAATCTATTATATCAGTTTGTGTGTTTGATTATCTTAAGTAACAGACAACCTGGTAATAAGGTAACGTATTTTGAAAATAATAGCAAGTTGATTTGACAAACAAAACAATTGTGAAATTTTATTTACTAGGCGTTGCGCAGCTTTTCCGTACGGTCTTTTTTTACATTATTTATATAACTAATATAAATATTTTAAATAGCTCAATTTTGTTCATAGGTAATTGACATTAAACATGGCCAAATCTAAAAAGAAATGTAGGCAATACAGTGTTGATTATTTGAAATTTGGCTTCATTCCTTCCTTGTCGGACAAGCAATTGCCTATGTGCCTTTTATGCAACAAAGTTTTAAGCAATGATGCTATGAAACCATCTAAGCTGGAGGATCGTTTGAGAAGATGTCACCCTTATAAAATAGGTAAAGATTTGAAATACTTTCAAACACTCAAAATAAAGTTCAGAAGAGACCCACAGTGGACAAAATGTTTGCTTCAACGTCACAAAGAGATGATGATGGTTTGCGAGCGTCTTAGTAGTGAATTATCTCGCTACTTATAGCAAAATCTGAAAAACCGCATACTATCGGAGAAAAGTTAATATTGCCAGCCATTGAAGAAGTTTTAACCCTTTGTGGCACGGTGACACCGTACGGTGCCACCTTTTTTAAAACAGATTTTTTTGCAATTTTGAAGTAGTTTAAATTCGATTTAATCAATGTTTTTTGTACTTTTATGATCGTGGAATGTTACAGAATTAAAATTCATGCACAAAGGTATGAATTTGTTTATTAATTTATTTATATTAATTAACAAATTAAAAAAACAACCATTGATTAACAAAAATTCATTATTGGAGAATATTTTTAGCATCATCGTGCGGAAAAAATTATACAGAGGTTTTCGAGGTCGCTGATTACTGAATCTGACCTCAGAATTTAGAAATTCAAACTGGCGGATCCAAGATGGCGAACAAAAATTTCGAATATCATCAGATTTCATAAAAAATTATTATACATCGGTTTTTGGGGTCGCTGATTACGAATCTGACATCAAATTTTGAAAATTCAAAATGGCGGACGAAAATTTGAAATATAATCAGGTTTCATTGAAAATTACTATATAGGGGTTTACAGAGTTGTTGGTTACAGATCTGACCTCAAATTTTGAAAATTAAAAATGGCGGATCCATGATGACACCCAAAAGATCTTTCTCATACTTTCAAGTTGACCGCAATCCTTTTGTAGGAATAAAATCGGTAATTACATATAAATGGGCACCATAACCAATTCGAGATTACTAACTCCGACAGCATTTTCTCTGGAGATTACTAACTCCGACATGTAAACTTTGGAATGAATCCAGTAGTAAATTTCAATTTTAGGCTACCATTTTTGAAACACTTCCTATATGCAATTTTTGGTAAAATTGGACCTGCCATTCGGAATTTTTAAAATCCAAGTTCAGGTTGGTAATCAGGGACCTCTAAATTCTCTGTGTATCAATTTTCAATTAAATCCGGTAATATTTGAAATTTTTGTCCGCCATCTTGGATCCGCCATTTTGAATTTTTAAAATCTGAAGTCAGATTCGTAATCAACGACCCCGAAAACCATGATATAATATTTTTTAATGAAATCCGGTGATATTTGAAATTTTGTTTGCCATCTTGGATCCGCCATTTTGAATTTCTAAATTCTAAGGTCAGATCACAAATTACAGAAACAAGTTTAGATATGACACTGAATACTTTAAATGTCTAAGAATTAATTGTCGCTTTACTGCAGCGGACGCGATCAAAAATAAAAATAAAAATAGAAAACTGTTTTATCGGCACAAGGGGTGCCCGTAATTTGTAGTTACCTTCTTTCCCGATAGTGTTGCCGCTTTCATTCAAAATACCTATTGTTTACGATTTATTTGTGACTCAGAAAAGTATATTTCTGACATGTAAAACTAATCTCGACGGAGGTGGAGAAGCTAATAATCCAACCGTAACACAATTTTAATAAATTGTTATTCATCAACCCAAATAAAATAAAACAGACAGTTTTTTGCTCAAAGTAAATAACAGGTATTATTTTATTTAACAAAATATAATTTATAGAATTTGTTTTTATTTTTTTATAGAACTGCGCCAGAATTCGTCATGACCTGATGTTCTTGTGACCGGTTTTCAGTAGTTTAACTTGTGGTTTGGATTTCTATGAAACATTGAGAGAATCAAAAAGCTGGTCCAAAAATAAAATAAGTTCGGCTATATCCTCTGCTTCAACCGGTAAATTATAATTATCCTTAATATCTGAAATTAACAATACATGTTATAGGTTTAAATACTTAAACTTAAACGCTAAGGACAAAAAACGCTATCTTTCTTAGAATTTTGTTTCCTATACGACCATATTTTTGTTTCCTGTTAAAGATTTTGGGAAATTATACATTAGGGCGTTTTATGGACTAATGTTTATAGACTGTTTTTAAACAGGTTAATTATTAAGTTTACATTTTTAATAACAATTTTGCTTACCTGGAATAGCAAGGGTAGGAACTGAATTTCTTTTAAGTCCTCTTAGAGTTCCTGGCACAAACCAATCTTCAGCAAAATGGTCGTCACAAATATAATATATATTGTACATTTGTTCACCTGTTAGTATTTCATAGTATGTTGGCTTTATAATTTCAACCCATTTATTAAAAATGGCTCGCTTCGTGGAAAGCGATGTCTTTTGCTAATATAATATATTGACGTAATATAATATCAAAAAACAATTAAAATACCGCAAAATAGTAAAATGTTAAAACTAAACTCGTCAATAAATCATACGTAAAAAACATATTCAAACATTTAAATTATTTGACAGTTATCTGACTTCCCTCTTTAAGAAAACATATGCACTAACGAAAAATCGCATAATATCCGCCCACCGAGATTTACTAAATCTCGGTGTATCCACCGCGTCATAAAGCGCCCTCAAGTGGACGCGATCCAATCTATAAGTTATGGCGGGAAGGCCAATGTCTCATATCTAAATTTTCTGTAATTTGTGGGTCAGATTCGTAATCAGCGAGCCCGAAAACCCCTGTATCCCAATTTTCATGAGAAACCAATTATATAAAAAATGTATGCCGCAAAGGGTTAAAAATAAAAACTATATTGCACAAACCTGCATCTGATAAATTAAAAGAATTCCTTTAAGCAACAACACGGTTTAAAGGCGTATTGATGAAATGAGTTATGAAATTGAAAACTTCTTGTGTAATTTTTTGCAAACGACCTATTTTTCTATACAGCTGGATGAGTCAACCTTACCTGGTAATGAAGCATTATTATTAGCATATGTTCGTTTTATTATGGATCAAGAAATGAGATATTATGGATCAATATGAAGAGCTGCTTTTCGCGAGAAGTTTGACAACTGACACTGAAGGCGAATCAATATTTAATGTTTTCAAGGATTACTTCATGGAAAAAGCGATCCCTTTATCAAATATATCAGTAGCTTCGGATGGGGCACCTGCCATGGTTGGGCGCTACCGTGGATTTGTAAGCCACTTGAAACAAAATATACCCGGGGTGTTAGCAATACACTGCCTTATCCATCGACAACATTTAGTTGCCAAAAATCTGAGTGCTAGATTGCATGAATCTTCAATTTGTCATTAACGCAGTAAACCGAATTCGAAGCAATGCGTTGAATACGCGATTATTTGCTCAGTTGTGTGAAGAAAATGACGAGAACTTTCATCAATTGCTCCTTCACACTGAAGTACGCTGACTTTCGAAAGGCTTATGTTTGACAAGGTTTTTTGCTCTTTTTTGACACTGTTTTAGAGTTTTTGGATGCTAAAGATCCAATTTTAAAACAGTTTAATCAGGTGCAAACCAGACATTGCCTATTTAACAGATTTATTCAGTAAATTTAATGAGGTTAACTTGCAGTTACAAGGTGACAATCTGATCAAATCAAAACTCTGATCAAAACAAAACAAAAATCATTTCAGCATTTCTTGCCAGAATTAAACTAATGAGGCAAAACATTGACGGGGCGAATTTTCTGTTTCCCAATTTGTCACAAACGAACTGCCAGGAAGATGACATTTTAACTTAAGTTCAACATTTAAATGCCCTCTATGCAGATTTTAATATAAGATTTGAGGATATTTTGAATACGGTAATACCACAATGGATAACCAAAACATATAAAATAATATTCCTACACTAAAATGGACATCTTCTAGTCCAGACTTGTCTCCAATTTAGACACTTTGGCATAACATGAAGAAAGAACTTCGGAAAATCCAGCACATACGGTACCTGAATTAAAAGCAACCTTGCAAAACATATGGGATAATGTACGTCCAGGAGAGTGTGCAAGACTTGTAGACACAATGCCCAGTAGAATAAAGGCAGTTATTGCTAACAGAGGCGACGTAACACAATATTAAAAGGCGGCCGAACTATTCTGACCCATCAGCTGGTTGTTATTTTTGTGTTAAATAAATATTGTTTATTATGTAATTTGATTATAATTTTCAGTATTTGCAAGTTAAACTTGTATATTTTAATGCAGTTGAAATAATTTTGAAAAAATATTTTATCTATGAAATAGATTTCACATTACAGGTATATTCAATCATATAGCTAGAAATGTTTGCCGGCCGAACTATTATGAGCCTGTAGTAAATATTTTTGGAAAGCTCTCGGCACAAGGAATATAACTTCTGAACTTTTTTTTTTAATTACCCAAATTTTTAATAGTTTAAATTTCCACGTATATTTCATAATATAATCACGGTTCTGCCATCTTTCAATTTTTCTTTTGAAAATTTCCAAAAATTTCAGTAATTTTGAAAGGTAATTTACCAGTAAAATTAAATTTTATGTACTTTACCCACCTCTACAAATCACAGATTATTATTAATCTTTAACCGTCAGCTTCACATTCTGCCAAGCTCAAAATTGATTGAAAGTGAATTCATTAGTTTCATATAAAATAATAACTTCATACTTTTTAACACTCTTAACTGGCCAATGTGACTTAACTCTTCCACTTTGAAAAGTGCTCTCAGGACATGTCAACTTTTTCAGACACATCCAATGGACCTGTCCATGGCATATCTATTAAAACCGAATACTATTTTTTTTAAACTGGAAATTTTACATAATTTGAATATGGTGGCTATGATACAACTTTTCATCCTGTCATGTAATACTATAATTTCAAAAATAAAAACTTGATTAACTTTTGGATTAACTGATATAATATGTAGCTGCGTTGCACATGCATTAATTTTTGACAATACATGTAGTTTTGGTGAAGTTTGAGATGACAGAAGTTCTGTTTTAGTTAGAACAAGTGGACCAAGAAGACTAGAACAAGGAGACCGAGCTCGCGTGTTTCGGGCAGCACAAAATACGTCGAAAAATAAACTGATAAATTTAATATGGCGGCAGACTATTACCTGCGCAAAGGAGTAGCGGGCACAAGTACAAGATTCGGGTATGTTGAGGGTTAGACGCTCTGTTTACAAAACTCCCGAAGCTAAGAAATGCGCCGCTAATACCCTAGCGGATTTCGACGTCATTTGTGCCGTTCTCTTGGTACCTATTTTATGTGAGCTCGGTCTCCTTGTTATAGTCTTCTTGAAGTGGACATTAAATTTTATGTTGAACACTAATTGTCAAAAAAACGGAAATTGATGGAGTTACAATTAGTCATAAGAATAATACGAAACACAAATAAATTTTAACATTACATTAAGAGATGAGATTGGTAAATTAAGTGAAAAAGCAGTCCTTCACTAATGGTCCAAAATTGGCTTAGTTTGCACAAGAATATCTTTTTAGTTGTTTTATACAGGTATTGCCGTACAAACAGTTTTGAGTTTTGAGTCACAGTATATAGGAAATTTTTCCTTGTCATAAACACCACAAAAAAAAAGTGAAATGTACCTCTGACCAAACTTGATGGATTATATGTTTTTGGATTCACTGAATCTGAATCAAGCCTGTTTTGCTCCGTCAATCCCTCACAATCAATAAGCGCCAAGACCCCAATTAACCATATAACCTCAAACCATTAGAGCTATTGAATTTGGTCGCTAACGGACTAATAGCGTGAGAGTTATGGTTAAAAATGTCTCGTCGGAGCTTCGCAATGACATTTGTTGTATTAAAAGTCATATAACTCTGATTGTAGTGATCTGATTATGACGAAAATTTGCTTGAATATCGTCCATGTTGTAAGTTAGAGATTAAATACAACAAACGTCATCGCGAAGCCCTGACGAGATACATTTTTAACACTTGTGGTAGGCCAAACGAAATTTAAGTTTTAAATCCTAACTACCCCGTAATCCATCGGGTCAGTCCTAAAATTTAACTGTAAGGAATACTTACGAGCACCAATATTTATGAAAAATTTAATCTCAATCCGATCATTACAACGTGAATTATAATGCGTTAAAATTTGCGTACACATGAACGTACATACATACATATGTATGTACATAGTGCGTGTAATATGGCTAGTATTTAGTAAATCTTCTAGCTAATTCAGAAGTCGTGAGAGGCTAAAGTTCAAAAAAAGTTTTTCCAGCTGTGAGAGAATAAAGAACTCACGTTAATCGAGAACTCTGGAACTTAAGAGGCAAAGGGATTCACAAGAATCAACAATCGACAACTATAATGTAGTGTTATTGTGGGTTAATGGGGTTCTGGCCTTTGCTATGGCTCAGCTACCTAATTCCAGGCATGGATGAGTCTCAGATTCGGGGTGTCAGTCTCCCGTGCGGCATTTCGAAGTTATTAACTTATAAAATGAGGCCATTGGGTTATTAGGGGTCTGGCCTACAGTTTGCCCTGGTAGAAATCCTCTATTTTTCGACCATTCATGAAGCAATTTTTTGACAATTTCTTGGCCATTTAGGGCTAAAATACCCGTTTTGGACGACTGCACAACTTTGGTTTATAGGTTTAGAGGTTATAAGGTTAATTGGGGTCTTTGGAGCTTATTGATGGTGAGGGCTATGGGATTAGAGGTATGAAATTATTGAAGTATTTGGTTATGAGGTTTGATTGGGTTCTAGATTGTTTTTTTTATGTCAATTTTTGCCATTTTTCCGCAGCTTATTGGGGATAAAAAAAGTGACATGATGGGCCAAAACGGGTTTCGGATTCGGAATTAGCGACCCCAAAAACATATAATCCACTAAGTTTGGTCAGAGGTACATTTCAGTTATTTTTTATGTGGTGCTGTGCAAACTTCCGGAAAATTAACATCACTAAAAAACTCCAAAAAGATAATGAAAAATGTTCTTATTACCTTTTAAAATGTAAAAGGAATTAAATAAAAAATATTGTGACATTTGTAAAAGTGACGTTTGTGACAGCTGACATTTATTAAGTGTTATAGTTTACATACTTAGTTTATTTAGTTTATACACACTAGTTATTAGTAAAGAATTGTATGGAATGACATATTTAATATTCTGGATGTCAAAAGAATTTTCTAGAAATGTAGAAACTATAAATACTGGTGTTGTTGCTAGGAGTTAGTTAGTTATGTTTTGAATGTTAAAATGGTTAAGACCCACGAGTTGTATATTGTGAAATAAACGTGTTTGAATTGGAGAAGTGATTAATTTGAAGAGAAATTCGTAACAATATAAAGGAAAATTCACTGAAAAAAATATTGTACCTTGTTTATCACCGGTCAGTACCCATATCTTAATTCCGGCAAGGATAAGGTTCGCAATTGTTTTGGGAACGCCATCCTGCAGCTTATCCTCAATGGCAGTTACACCTATGAGTTCCATCCCTCTCTCGATTTCTTCATAGATTGCATCCAATCTTTCTTCCCTTCCTTCTAGAGCGATAGCTGCTTCTTGATGTCTTTGCTTCCAGTCGTTGAAAAATTCCTCATCGATGTCCCGCTGGGCTAAACATAGTGTTCTTAAACCTTCACCTGCAAATTTCTGTAACAAAAAAATATCATAAATTTCTTACAAACTAGAGTACATAAGAAAATTGCAATGCCTTAATAGGGAAAAGCAATAAAAGACTTAGGGCTGGTTTTTTTTTTTTTCTTTTTCCTTCAGGAGCCGTCCTTGTACTATCCGGTTATACTGCAGCCTCTTGGGCTTTTTGTATTTTCTCCTGTACCGGTTTACTGCACCCAGTCTAAAATCTTTGTTCCCTGCACTAATTTGTACAGGGTCATATCTGGCTGTGCAGTGTAATCTTCTGGTTCCATAAAGGGTTTTCCATATATTGCTTGCCGTTTGCGATCCAAAGCCTCACACTGACAGAGAATGTGAAGGGCTGACTCCGTTTCCTTGTTGCACATTCTGCATCTTAGGTCTCCGTTGTACAGGCCCATTTTATTTAGGTGTTCTCGAACAGGAAGATGTCCTGTGCGTAACCCTACTATAGTGCATAGCTGTTTCCTGTTCATTGCTAACAGTTGCTCGGCTACGGGTTTTGATGGTTCTTTAATGAATTTATTCCCATGTATTTGTCTGGGCATTTTTCTCCAGTATTCTTTGTGTTGTTGTTTGACCCACTCATTAATATGTCCCCTGATCACGGTTTTTGCCACTCCAAGGGCCGGTTCGGGGCCAATATAATCTTCCGACGATCCATTTCTGGCTAACTCGTCAGCTTTCTCATTGCCTTCGATACCCTGATGACCTGGCACCCACATCAAAGTGACCTTGTTGTGAGTTGCCAGCCTTATCAGTTCTTCTTTGCAATCCCATACCAGTCTTGATGTCACCTTAGCGTTGCTAAGGGCTTTTAGGGCAGCTTGACTGTCTGAACAAATTCTGATCCGCTTATTAATATATGCCCTCTTATTATTGATCCTCAAACATTCGAGAATTGCACAGACCTCTGCCTGAAATACAGAGGTAAACTTTCCTAGTTGAAGACTCTCTTTGTGTTTATTTTGCACACAATAGATGCCAGCACCAGTTCCATTATCAGTCTTTGACCCGTCCGTGTACCAGGTCAATTCATTGATGTTTGGTCTATTGACCGTATTTCTGTCCAACTCGTTCCGATCTTGGATAATAATCTCGAAATTATTGTTGAATTGGTATTTTACAGTCATATGATCTGTTCTCATACCAAGTATGTTACTCGATCATATGATTAATTTTTGTGTGGCCCCATCTTTCAGTATCCCTGAAGTTGGGTGAATTCTCCAGTCTGAACATTGCCATGCTGGCCTCCCCCTTTATTACATATTGTAATGGAGGTAGGTCGAGCAAGGTTTCCATTGCAGCTGTTGGTGTTGTTTTGATTGCCCCTGTTATTCCTAGACATGCAAGTCTTTGTATCTTGCCTAGAGTCATAGCAGCAGTCCTCTGATTCATCTTTGGCCACCATACCAAAGATGCATATGTTATCATGGGGCGGACTACCATATTGTATAACCAGTATACCATTTTTGGTTTAAGTCCCCATGTTCTTCCGTAGGCCCGTCTGGCAATTACCAGAGTCATTACTGCCTTTTTCTTTATATTTTGAATATGTTGGTTCCAAGTAAGTTTTGAGTCCAGGATTACCCCAAGATACTTTACTTCTCCCGTAATATTTATTTCTTCACCGCGCAGTCGGATCGGGCCTACTCCGTCCAGTTTCCTTCTGTTGGTGAATGCTATTATATTGGACTTTCGGGGGTTTATATTTAACCCCTCTCGATCTGTCCAATCTGTTACTACGTTTAGAGCCATCTGTAGTCGTTCTCTAACTGTGTGATTGAATTTTCCTTGTGAAGTCAACACAAGGTCATCTGCATACCCAATAGTAGTATGTCCATTTGCTTCAAGGGTTCTTATCAGTCCGTCCATCACCAGGTTCCATAACTTAGGGCTGGTACTTTTACTCCCGGTTAAGGCCAGATTAACTAACCAGACGCTAAGACTGTGAAAAATCTACGGTCTAATGTGTAATGTATGTACATATCATAGTCTTATCGTCTCGTTAGTCAATCCTGTTTTAACCCAGAGTAAAAGTCATTAGAGAGGCAGAGCGTTCGGGCCGGTGCCTACCAGCGAAGCGGGGAGTCGATCGCTGCAGCGATCAGTCCTCTCCCCGTCCAAGGGGACTATGAGATGATATCGGTGCTATATATTAGTCCCCACGGCTCTGCGAGCCAATGTCACTGTAGAGTTAATTATGAGAAATAAAAAGATTTTAAATTGAAATTGGGAGTAAAAGTACCGGCCCTTGGACAAAAGGAAAACTAAAAATAGATTCTAGAAAATTAACTTTAACATACAAGTACTTAGGTTTGTATTTCAAACAATATTATCCACATAACACATAGTCTTGATTATTAATGAAGCATTTTATTTTATTAAAACAATACCACTGTTCTTTATTGGTTTCCATCTAAGCAATAAAAGTTATGCATAAGACTTCATTTAGTCAAAATTTTAAATGTGTTAAATACAAAAAATACTGTCTTGAGTATTTTTTGAGTAGAGTAACCATGGCATTAGTATTGACAATTCCTTTTGACAAATGTATTTTGTATTAAATTGTGTTTTTCAATGTTTCAGCTGTATTATTCATCATATGTATATAAGCATATTACTACTTTAATTTGTGTTGTAAGTTGTAACTATAGACACTGATGTATCTTATAGAGCAATTATGCCACTATACTGGAGATTCACATTTATTTCATGTTATTTCTCTTTATAATTTATGACACAAACATGACACATCCATCAGAACTAGCAAGCTTATTGGGATTTGACATTGTATGCTACAATATATCACCGTCAAAATAATAGTAAGCATTAAAATACTCTTGTCATCTGGCTTTGCTTTAACATGGACATGAGATATCAGATCCCCTTTTTATAACATAATAGATACACTATAGATATTGAAATATTTCTTCGCGTTCTAAAAGTTCACACAAAGACTGTTATGTAATAAATAGGGTCCGGAAATGTGCGCGAAAACGCATGGGCGGCAGTATACAACTCTATGATAAAGTATAAACCGTATTTTTAAGTGCCTTGTAAATTATATACGGGTGTATTTCTTGCCCGTGCATTTGTACGCAACTGACCATCGCCGATAACGCGCCGGGACTCGCGTATAAGCAGTAGTACGCGGTGCCGTTGCGGGAGAGTAGGATAGTTAAACGAATATCCCGAACCCTAGTAATAAATAGTGGCAGTGTGGTAGGAAATAATTTAATGTGTACATTTATCAATTCCCATAGTCAAACAAATGTTGTGTGGATCGAAAATGTTGATCAATTGAAAACATAAAAAATCGCTTTGAGAGTGAAAGCTTTATGTTTTTAAATGCTAACTTATCAGTAGAAGAACAAGGTGGCCATAATGTGTTTACTGTCTACATTTTTCCCGAGTCCGCTTTCCTGAAAAAAAATTTACAATTTGCATTTTTTTGTCAGCTCTTCAGTAATTTCGTACGGTTTTTCTTTTGAATTTGACTATTGTATACAGAGAGCTGTAAAACTAGTAATTAACTGACAATTTTTTACTATCCTTACCAGATTTTATAATGTAACCCTGATTGTAACACCTTCTACCTTCCTAACACTTTGTAATCTTCCTTATATTTTTGTTAAACAGGATTTGCACCTGCCGAATCACAAATGCTTTCCATTTTTTTAGATTTTAATAAAAACCTCTTTCTCGGCCTATTTCACGTGTATTTAAATGGAAGATATTCTGCACCATATTGTGACGTAATGTCAAAAGTACTGCCCACATGCCAGATTTGAATAAGATTAATTTTAGTTTTCCTTGATGATTAAATTGTAGTTTTAAATTGAGATTTTTTCAACACTTTTATAAATCAAGACATGATTTTTCAACTCCAAAGTAACAAACATATGTTTTAATTGGTGAATAAAACTATTTTATTTATTCTAAAACATTTTACTCACATTTAGGTGCTCTTGGGTCTTATTCTTGATGTCATCCATTCCACTTGTAAGTCTTTCGTAGATAACATTATCGGCTCCCTTACAGTATAACCTTAGGTTACCGTCCTTTCTCAAGATCACAGACATTCTTTTCCTAACATTGTTAAAGTCGAGAATGCACAGAAGTTCATATACCTCTTTAGTACCCATTACCTCTATCGTAATGCTGTTAGGAGCCCTTTCTTTAAAGACAAATCCAAAATTTCTGGCAGCAGATACCAACGCCGCTTCGTCTGGTGATTGTGCTTGGTACTCCAATCTGCCATCCCTATCCTCCGACATAACTGTGTGGCACAGGGCCAAAAGACGGAAGAAACTGAAGACGGACGGATCCCGCCGTCTCACGGCGTCCAAGAGGTTCTTATCGTAGAACCTGAACTCGGGTTCAAAATTGGGATTAAAGGAGAAGTCAAGGGGTTCGGTGTTCTCTGTGATTTCGACGATATCACCTGTTCTCTGGTCGATGACATCACCATATGATCGGCCAGCAATAGAACACTTATTGAATGTCATGATGTTTTGTGTAAGCGTACCGGTCTTGTCGGAGAAAATATATTCTATTTGGCCTGAAATTTATAATTGAAATTAAAATGGTGTTTACTAAATATACAGCATTTTCATTCTTTAGTCAATATTGATTTGAGATTAAAATTTACTCTTAAAACGGATTTTCCCTACTGCAATTTGTTGTTGCAATTTGATTCAGGCAGATTTAAAATATACAATTTCTTGTATAGTATTTTATTCACCATGTCATGTAAGAAATGGCAAAGTGTAAATACAAAAATATGGCGGCAAGGAGTTGCTGCACCAAATTGCAGCATTATATTGTATAAGTGGAAATTTGTATTTATATAAAACTAAGTAATGTTAGCCGGGAACTTTTCATAGGAGAGTTTGGCGATGTTATATAATTTCTATTTTTTGTCATATGACTACCAATTTGCATTAAAATAACTGGAAAAACATGATTACCTGATGGATGTATTTTTTTTCCAATGCGAATTGCGACATTTATGGGTTCTATGTACCGAAAGCTTCACTTCATCTTAACAAAAACCGACTAAAAGTGAGTGAACCAATTCTCTTGGGAATTTTTGAAAGTGAGGTGGCCGAGAATTGCGTCAGAGAAGCCACTATCCAACAAGATTATTGGTAATCATAACCACGCCTACTCACTATATTACTGTTTAACTTAAACTGATGCAGACTGTATATTACAGGATTCTTCATTTCAACTGTTTTCTATCTATTTCATACTGGCAACAATGTTAACAGCCTTATTTCGTGGCGTTACTGAAGAAACCCATTAAGTTCCAAAAAGTAGTTGTCGAGATACCGAATATTAACATTTTTTGTCAAAGGAAACATTTGCTTTTTTCATCAAACTATTTAGTTTAGGAAAAACTAAAAAGCTCATTTGAAGGGCAGTAAAAATTGCATTATTTATTTGCATTTACTTATTATTCTACTAGTTTTTGGCTGAATAGTTCAAATATCTCTAGTTTGGTCAAATATGGACTTAAAGACGGTTAGACGGTAGTAATATGGTTATACGAGCCAAATGTGCCATTAAACTATGTCTAGACAGTTAAATGTTATCTGGAATCACTTACACTTACTAGAAAAAAAACTGCAGCAAACAAAAAATAGATTTTTTGTCTACTACAATTAGGTCAAAATTAAGTTTAAATAATTCTAAATAATGCCCAACTATCTTGACATAATTCCATGGCAGACTTAATCTAGCAGCTCTCAAACTCGATATTTTGCTCAACTTTGAGCTCGTATGGAAAGAAACACCTTGTATATTTTTCTTCAAATTTCGCATATAGGGGTTTTGAGGAGTCCTTTTAACACTATGGATTCATATTTTAAATTAAAAAAATCGCTAAATGGTTATATTGAATTTTGAGGTATAAAAAAAATTGTAGTAGGCCATGGGGATGAATCTTAAAAGCAACGATAGGGTCAGAAGAAGCAGTTTTTGATGCCCTTTAAATAAAAAAATGTCATCGATTATCTTGAAAAATGAGGATTTTATAGATTTGTACATAAATAAAAGTAGACACCTTGTATAGTCCTTCTAAAATGAATGTGAAGATATATTTTTAATTCCTTTGATGGCTAATGCCGCCCAATGGCGTGCATATATCTTTTTATAAATTCGAAAATTGTGAAAAAAATATAATTTTTTTCATTCAAATCAATATAGGAGATTAAAATTAGCCTGCATACAAAACTCATAATATTTGTAATACAATTTTCTGTAAATAATGCTCATTTAGCCAGACAATCTGAAAATATTGTCTGCCTAGCTGAAATCAAACACAAACACATCACTGGCGGGAACAAGAGGGAATTACTAATGTCGTAAATCATTTTAACGACACAGTGGACCGCATGAATAGCTAACCAACGTATTCGATGCAATACAAAATACTCTAATTGGGACACTGTAGCTTACAGTGTGAATGCTGCATATTGCCGGCTCTTCAAAAATTTCTTAAGTCTAGTAATATACATAAAGTTGTTTTAATTAATTATTTTTTACTGCAATTTTAAACGCCTTATTTTAATTTATAACTGTGCAAAAGTATATAAATTTAAGAATAAATTGATATCTGTGTATTTTTTTTAAAATATTCCAAACTAGCTTTCTAAGAACGTCACGAACTAACAGTTTACTGAATTATGAATATAACATTTGTATAGTGAGCTTAGCAATTTTAGAAAATAAATCTGACAACCTTGCTTTGTTTTTCATGTCTTCACATTCACATTAGAAATACTATATACTAGTTACTTTTGTGTATTACTCTTATGATGCGTACGCCTCTGTGGCGCGACCCGTTTCTCCCTAGCTTTATGATAACTAATGGTTCTTGTGTTGAAAGGTGTAAAAGTCGTATAACTGTTTAAATAATGAAAAAAAAAGTATAGAAGAAATATTTGAAACAAATCATTATTATTCTTTAAGGTACTGAAGAATTGAAACCTTTGGTGTAGAAACAAATTCACTCACACCAGTTTTTAGTTTTAATGATCTCCTGATGATGCCATGGTAGGCGAAATGCACACATTGTGTCCAAAAGTGTTTCCGTGTTTAGTGGAAAAGTGTTATATTAGAGAAGAGTGTGAATATTATTCTAACTCTGCGCGGGTATGCAACTGGTGTATAAATAAATCGAAGTCGAGTATGGTGTGCAAAACATATGCCCAGAAAAAAATATATCTTCACCTTTGACTGGTTATTTTTATAGGAAAAAAAGTTCTTATTTCTGATTGTATTAATGTCTGTGACAAATTTTTCAAGTTGAGGTTCAAATGGCTCGATAGATTTTCATTTTGCAAACAAAATAATACCCATGTAATAGGATATGCCTCTTCAATCTAATGACGTTTTAAATTCATATCTAAGGACCTTTAGGTTTAAAAATGTTTTGGGAGTGTCTCAGCACTTTTTTGACAGTGAATTAATTATTAAATTTATTTGTTACAATTCGAATTTAAATTTGAAAACAGTTCGATGGATATTCAGTCTAAAAATGGATATATGTTCATATTGGATATACTACGTAGGTTTAGCTATATTTCAGATTTGTATTTAGGACCTGCGGTGGTCGCGCCGGCGGTGTTTGCACCGCAGATTTTCAAATTTGAATTTGACACATTGGAAAAGCAGCACATTCTGTTGAGTGCTGTATGTATTCCTGAGTTCACATGTATACCACAAGTCAATGATTTTGTAAATGATATGACCAAGAAGTCTAGAGACCAGGAGAGGGAACTCCGATGAAAAATGCGGGACGGTATACTGATCCACGAGATGGCGATGCTGTCGATCGCGGGTCTTTTATCGCGTCTACTTTCGATACCTCTAGAGAGAGATGCAAGACGTTCCGTGGCGGTGGGCCAAACCAGAAAACGGCCCGTTTTTCGGAAGGCGACGAATAGCGGCCATGGCTCTCTTCGATCCGGTTTTTTCGATGGCGTCGATATATTTTTCCATTTTTCGTGGGGCCCCTCCGCGTTCTACTTGCCGTATTAGAAATATCGTTTTCCGCTACGCGAGACGATATTCCGGGTTGGGACGCCCGGTGTCGCTAATGTCATCGCCGACATTCGCTGTCACCGCGACGACTGTCAAACCGCCCGGCGGACGTCCGATTTTGCCACTTTTCCAACGTTCGCCCCGCGCTTAATGGGGCGCGTGGACGACCGAACTAGGTGTCAAAAGAACGGGCGGAACTTCTATTCTACGCGGATAGATACTGTGGGAGGCCGCCGACGTTTTTCGTTTGGATATTTGCTAGAGAAAGAGGTCGTGTTTCGGGATTTTCGCCTTTTTGCCCCAACTTCCAACGTTCATGTAGCAGCAGATTCGAGTATTCGGCGACGTAAATCGATGCGATCGGTTAGTTTGAACCTTTAAGAAGACGTAGCGCGTAGTTTTTGTAGCGCGCCGCCCCCGGGGGCCCCCCGATTTGTAGGAGCGGCGAAGTACCTTCTGTCTGCAGACGAGTCGAAAACAGAAGGAATATGACACACAAGCAACTAGATGCCCAGAAGCAAGTTTTGCTCTTCTGCGCATACCCTTGCTCGTACGCAGCGCCAACTACCGGATCCCGCGGCTCTGCATTGCAAAGCATTACGACTTCCCTCTCCTGGTCTCTACTTCTTGGATATGATAAAGCAATCAGTCGATTTTTCGTGATTAGTACTGACAGTGCTTCTGGCGGTGTTTACACAGTTGCGCGACAACCTCAACAGACCATGTAAAGGCCGCTTTACAGTTCACAATTTTTCCGGCAAGAAAAATTGCAAACTGTAAAGGGGACTTAAGTTTATAATTGCCTGCAGGAAGAAAAAGTAGAATGTGATGAGGAAGATTAAATGTGATAAAATGTAGTTGAAGTACCTAAGTATTTTTGGCAGTTATTAAAAACATTTCTAGGTTTTTTATAAACTTTCATTTAATACCTACATATTATTACCTAACCTACATAAAATGTTTTTTTTTTTGTATTGTATTATTATTATACTACTATATTATTATTATATAATATAATAACTATAATTATTACTTTAATATATATTGTATAGATATTATCTAATGTATTTGGGAACATGCGAAAATGACTTAAATTAAGTTAACAACCCTTCTGAAATAGTTTAGAGCAAGGTATTAGGCTTAGTTTGATGTTTGCCATGAGTGTGATGTGAACAAAGCAGTGCGACCAACAATGTTGAAGTGAGAGGCGCGACCACCGCAGGGTTAAATCATCTAGAATTAGTGCCAAACAGTTTACACTAATTACAGTGTTTGTGTTGTGTTAGTTAGGCAGGTTACACCTATCATACAACTTCTGACAAACAGCGAGGAATTGTTTTCTACCTATCACCTTCCTGCACCATGCAACTTTATTTATAAGTATTAATAAGGTAATACACCAGTTTTTTATACGTAGTATAATATGTACGGGCTAGTGTGACCCTGTAATGAGCCTCACTTTGGCGATCTCTAGTAATTACACATATTGTCGGGCTTTTCAATTTCAATAATCACTTATTACTTGTATTTCTTGTTTTTAATAAATAATGTAATGTAAAGATTATAAGAGTAACTGTAATATCACTTCCAAAAATTTTACTATCCTTGTTAGCATTTTTTTTAAAATAAAAAATAAAACAGTACTTATTTTATAAATTCTATTCAAAAATATTAGTCTCGAAAAACGCAAAAGTAGTGAAAGAAATAATAAGACCATGAAATGAAACTGAAAGAGACATGAAACATATTCAGATCACCTTACCTAATTCTTCATTAAGTGTGGTAGTCCTAGCCTTGGCATGAGTACCAGTCTTATCATAGACCATCTGATCATCCCAATTGATGAGAAAACTCTGTACAAAGCGGATTACTTCAACTGAAACGTATAGAGAGATTGGCACCACTGTGTTTAACACGATGGCATATGAGAAGAACACCAAAAGAGCTATGATGGTGGCACCGCC
This sequence comes from Aromia moschata, assembly GCA_029963805.1. NCBI lineage: Eukaryota > Metazoa > Arthropoda > Insecta > Coleoptera > Cerambycidae > Aromia > Aromia moschata. The sequence goes on along the minus strand of JAPWTK010000781.1, from coordinate 25,928 downwards.
CACAGGATCCGAAGGCACCAGTGTGTCCCACGGCAGGAATGTCTGAAAGTACTGTCCGACCAAGGACTCCCATATACCACATGCCACCATGCAGAAAAGGCACATGGACAATAAAAAAAATACTATCTAAAAATCAAAATATCTTTAAGTAGGAAGTTTTCAGAAAAATCTTACGTTAATGAAAACATACTGAAACATCTAAGAGGCTCATAAAAAAATGGTCAATTAAATTGACTAAACTAAACTATTTGACAGTAGAGTAATTTTACCAACCGACTTCATATAAAAAATATGAGTTTTGTACTCCAGTTTGCAATGAAATCGGAAAGACATGGAATTCTCGAGGAAACTTTTCTACATTATGCATTATTGCGATTTATTTTAATATCATCAAGAAAGTCACAAACAAAACAAAATAATTATTTTATTTTTACTTTGCTACATGGTTATGTTTAAGGTTGGTGAAGTTTTTCAGGTTTCAAATTAAAAATACCAAGCCCCATTTCAAAACTATCTATTTTAAGTTTATATGAACAGTACACTTTAAAAAAATGTTTTGAACACTTTTTTTCGGGAGGAGACAACTAACGAACAAATTAATTTCTAGGTATATGTAACAGCTTACTGTAAAAAACGGTTAAAAATGCTTTAATTCAATGATTTAGCATTTTATTCATATGATGGTATCTATTTTTTCAAAGTCTTCAAGGATAAAATTTCTAATTACTCACCCCTATAATTAAAAAGTTCAGAAGTCTATCTATACTAGTGCGTTTAAACTTGCTCTTGCCACTATTCTGCATCAGTTTGGTGTCTTTGCCAGCAAAGATCACCACCCCATAGCACCATTGGGTGTTGCGTAGGACGCAGCCTCTCAACATGATCTTATCGTTATCTAATGAGTATGACTTGCCTTTCCATATCAACACACCCTCAAATTTATTCAGTAAATTGTTGGGAGTTTCGCATATGATCTCCCCATTAAATTCACTGATTTGTACATCATCTTGACCCATTTCTGCAGTCTCCACTAGACATTGACGACATTTCAAATTTGTCTCTCTGCAACAAAATTCTAACTTATTTGAATGTGGTAATTATTGTTATCATTTTTATTTAAAAAGCAGGGATCGACCGGAAACCCTATTCATCAACTAATTCGTTTATGATTGACAAAATATAATAGCCATAATTATATCGGTCAATATCTATAAAAATCGATGAAAATCAAAAAACCAATTGTCCTTTATAACCTTTAATAAACACAGGTTTAATAAATTTTTAAAAATGGTATATCGATACAATTAATCCTCATAAATCATCTTTCATAGCGAAATGGGTTATGAATAAGATAAAATGTTAAATATACTCACCCATCCAATTCTGATGTCTCAATGTAACATAAACCATTAGGTTCGCTAGAGGTAAGTATCAATACATCGGCTGCTATAAAGGAATTATTGTCCATTCGGATGATATCGCCAACTTGAACAGCTGACCATTTCTCATTAACAAGTTTGCCATTCCGGACAACTCGCGATTTCCTATTGTTAACTTGTGAATCAGAAATGTGACGTTGCTGAAAGTAATATGGATTAATTTACCCTCAATTATTTTCAATGGATTACAACAGATATCTAATATATAAAAATCTCGTGTCACGGTGTTTGTGGTCGCACTCCTCCGAAATGGCTCGACCGGTTTTTATGAAATTTTTTTATGTATATTTGGTAGGTATGAGAATAGGTCGTAAAGTATATTTCATACCGCTAGGTGATTAGGGTGTCCCTATCCAGAAACATTTTTTCTATTTTTTTGACAAAAATTTTTTTTTGTATTTTTTTTTGATTTGGCATCAAAAAATACCTGTAACCTCAAATTTTCACACTCCTACCCCCCACCCTCCCATTTTTTAATAGCGATTTTAGAGAAATAATTTATATGGCAGAACAAATAATTTTCGCTTAAATTTGACGCTAATCGCTGCAATTTTTCGCTACAATTCTTAAAGTGGCGGAAAATTCAGTCGCTGAAATCGAGCGACGAGCGACTAGCGACTGCATGAAAATGCACCCTTATATATTTTTTTCGAACATAAGATATTCAATGCTTAAATCATTTGGCTTACTTTAAACAGGATTCATTGAAATATATGTTTTTTATTCACTTGTTTACCGAAAAGTCGAAATGAACCGATGTGAACCCAATTTTTCTGCGTGTATTTTAACTTAAATGATGTTTTAAGTCAACTCATCTTTGCGATATAAACTAATAAAACCGTTTTCCGACCACCACCGCGCCGCCGCGGCATTGCGCCTGACTTTGTCGCTTTATATGTCGTAAAAACAAAAAGTCTTCTCTAGAAATTGCTATACCGACGTAAAAAATTTCGAGATATAACATGTTTTGTTTTTTTTTTTTAGGTTATGGCGACATTTATTTGAAAAACTAATTACACCACCGGAAAGCTGCGGAAAAATACGTCGATCCTATATTTTCATTATTTTTTTTAAAGTGATTTTCCACGCCATAATCGTGGAGTGTAAAGTGAGGGATTCGGTGCTCGCGCGCGGCGTAGGAGAGTTGACGTGAAATGCCCCATATTTCCACTTTACTTTTTTTTCAAAAATGATTTGGTAGGGGTTTAAACACTAAAAGCTAACCCTAGCTAAATCGATAGCTTATATATAAACAAACTTCCAAAAAAAGTTGTCCAAAAATTGTCCTGTGCAAATGGGCGTTATTCAAAATTTTTGAGTTATGTAGTGCGTCATATAGCCGAAGGTCTTATCTTTCGTTGGTAAAAATTTTGTAATGTTCTCTGTAGCCGTTTGGTTGTAAGAAAATAAATTATTTAAAAAAAAAAACATTGCGCCTTATGGAAAACGCAAACTTTAAGAGCCTGTATCTCCATTCGATGTTCACTTAAAATTAATTATTTTGCCGTGTTTTTACATTTATCACTCTATTACGCGGAAACTAGGTGTCTAATCAAAAAAATGTATTCCCTATAAATTGAACCCCAGGGCTTTCTGACTACAACGGTATTTTCAAAAATATTTTTGGTGAAGAAATAAGCGAGTTATAATTTAAAAACCAACTCAGTAATCATATCTCCGGGCGCTCCGAACTGCAAGCCTCGATCGCCCTCCCGTACCGCACTATTCCCCGCGGTCGAACGTTGCCCAAGACCCTGATCTGTCGTAACATTAGTTTTATAAATGATTGGTTTCTAAACTAAACACTATTAAAAATAAATACTCAAAAATAAATTCAAATAAATAAACTCAACAAACTGTTTAATAAACTTCACAAAAATATTATTCTGAGTCTTCACCGATTTCTTCCTCAGTAGGTACATTTTCTTCAATTTCTTCGATTATATTTTTGATTAAGGAAACATTGAAACACGATTTCTGACCTATGCAACAGTGTTTATTTTTTTTACAGTGTTTTGGTGTCTTATTTTTAGAATAACCAAAAATAATATCTTGACACAGAGATAAAATGAATGAATCATTAGATATCTTAATCCCTTCATCGGTTACCAAAAGAGTTATTAGCCAAATCAAGGATTCCGGTATGTGTTCTTTAAAATCAATCATGTTTAACTTATTCCAAGCTTTAAAAGCAGGAATATTGTCCATTTCTTTTTTAATATTGCAAATAATATTGTGCAAAAATGAATATTCAGAGAAGCCGGAAAACCCTTTAGATATTGTGGAATTATCTTGCAGGGCTGCTGAAGTATCCATATATGAATGAAAAATATCATCTGAAGAAATATCTGATGACATAATCATATCCGATTCATTTGGTTTTTGGGACTTCACCACCTTTATTGCATCTGCACCATACTTTAAAAAATTGGGGTTGTCGAGTATATCCTTGGTTGTCGCGGTTAGCACACGAGACACTTTGTAACTCTAAAGGTTTCGTTTTTGATGTATATTTTGACCAACTTGTCAAAAAACATTGTGGGTGGTATTTTACCTCCATAGCAATCAAATCATTTGAACCTATTAGTTTTAAAACAGTTGAGTTCTTCTAGGCAATTAATTTGATTTTTTTCTCAATATTTAAAGATAGAATTTGCGATAGCCTTTTCTTATTAGATCTTTTTTTGGCAAAAAAATGCATTTCTCAATATCAAAAAGACCTTTTCGCAAAATCTATGAGGTGAATTCATTCTCACCTGATGCGTTAGGATTATAACCAGTAAACGAGTAAACGTACCGACACTATTTTGTTCAGATTCCTTTTTCTGCTTTTGATACTTAAATCGCAACAAATCAATATTTCTCTTACTTATGTAGGAACAATAACAGGATTTGTGCCACCTAAGTAACTCTTTTTACCAGCTTCAATTCTTTTAATTATTATTTCCAAATTATCATTTCGAGTTTGGCTAACTTGTTGTCGGAGCTTTTGAGTTTTCTTTACGGTGTCCAAAGTTTTATCAGAACCTTCAGAAATCATTGGCCCAGACAAATTGTTGCAAATCATGCATTTCTTAGTATTCTTTTTACATCTAATTTTCATCGATTCGATATCACTATCCGAAGTAGAGCTACTTTCACTGACTTCAATCATTGCTTTAATCCTGTAAATTATGAATTTATGCGTTAATGAAAGGTTTTCGAATTCCTTGTCAGTAAGTAATAAAAGGCAATAAAAATACCGCTTGGAACTAGTACATGGGATTTGGGGTTATCTAAAACTACCTATGTATATTCGCGAATTAGTTTAGCATGAATAATTATCATTTGTGTGTATGATACATGAAATAATCCAAATAAATTTAGTACACATATTTACCCCTTAGAGATTTGAAAATGCAGCGAATAAATAGAAAAAAATGCACACTACTAACTAATACTAATTAACGAATTACAATATTGCTCTAGACAAGCACCCACTAGTCAGAAAAACAATTCACCATAGATCAGGATCTTGGGCAACGTTCGACCGCGGGGAATAGTGCGTACGGGAGGGCGATTGAGGCTTGCAGTCGAAGCGACCGGAGATATTCTTACTGAGTTGGTTTTTAAATCATAACTCGCTTATTTCTTCACCAAAAATATTTTTGAAATTACCGTTGTAGTCAGAAAGCCCTGGGGTTCAATTTATAGAGAATACATTTTTTTTATTAGACACCTAGTTTCCACGTAATAGAGTGATAAACGTAAAAACACGGCAAAATAATTAATATTTAGTGAACATCGAACGGAGATACAGGCACTTAAAGTTTGCGTTTTCCATAAGGAGCAATGGTTTTTTTTTTAAATAAATTTATTTTTTTTACAACCAAACGGCTACAGAGAACATTACAAAAATTTTACCACCGAAAGCTCTCATCTTCCTCTATCTGACGCACTAAATAACTCAAAAAGTTTGAATAACGCCCTTTTGCACAGGACAATTTTTGGATAACTTTTTTTGGAAGTTTGTTTATATATTATAAGCTATCGATTTACCCTGGTGTCAGCTTTTAGTCTTTAAAGCCCTACAGTATGAACATTTCAGGCCTCTGCGCTCTCTACTATTATAAGAGCATTTGCATTGCATTAGACATGTATACTCCTCATCAAGTGATTTTGATTATTCATCTCATGAGGGATTTTCAAAACTAAATTCTACAGTTAACAGGTTAACCAAAGTATAGCACTTACTATAATAAAACACATAAGATAAGCACATAAATTATAAGAATGTCATGTTAGTTATCTTTTATATGAGTGGGCAAATGTGGAATGTCCATGTCCATATACATACATGACACTAAAATAGTTACATATAAACAAATATTATACTGCAACTATGTTTATATTTACTAGTTGTTAATTTTCGCGCTAATATTTATATCTCAGATTCCTTCTAACCTTTGACGCATCTATTATATTAGAACTAATATGAGTCAATTGGAGACTTTCCCAATGTTTCTGCTCCATCTATGTATGTATGTACTATCTTTCCATTCTAAATTGAAAATAGGTAGAAAAAAGCAAGGTTGTCAGATTTATTTTCTAAAATTGCTAAGCTCACTATACAAGTATACTTCATACTTCAGTAAACTGTTAGTTCGTGACGTTCTTAGAAAGCTAGTTTGGAAATATTTAAAAAAAAAATACATAGATATAAATTTATTAGTTAGCATTAAAATAAAGCTTTAAAAATGCTGGAAATAATAATTATAAATTAAAACAACTTTATGTATATTACTATACTCAAGAAAATTTTAAAGAGCCGGCTACGCGCTGGCCGGCCAACCAGCCGGCCGCTGGTGGCGCAACGTAAACCACTGTCGGTAAACCACTTTGCATATAATACATTGCTAATATTTGTTCGGTCCACTGTGCCATAAAATTTTAACGATGTCGTTAAAATGATTTACGACTTTATGAATTAGGAACTTAAACTACTTGTCTAAGACGCCAGTGACGTGTATTTCAGCTAGGTTTATTAACACAGACAATTTTTTGAGATTGTCTGGCTAAATGAGCATTATTTACAGCAAATTATATTACAAATATTAAGAGTTTTATATGCAGGCTAATTTTAATCTCCTATATTGATTTAAATGAAAAAAAATATTTCACAATTTTCGAATGTATAAAAGATATATGCACGCCCATGGAATCATAAAGTTGCACCGCTTTTTTTGTTCCCCAGGCGTATTTATCATTTTCAATTAAAATTAGAACCACTATATATACATATGTATAAAAAAAAAAAAAAAAAAAACAAAAAAAAAAAGGGGGGGGGGGGAGGGGGGGGGGGGGGGGGGGGGGGGGGGGGGGGGGGGGGGGGGGGGGGGGGGGGGGGGGGGGGGGGGGGGGGGGGGGGGGGGGGGGGAGGGGGGGGGGGGGGGGGGGGGGGGGGGGGGGGGGGGGGGGGGGGGAAAGGGGGGGGGGGGGGGGGGGGGGGGGGGGGGGGGGGGGGGGGGGGGGGGGGGGGGGGGGGGGGGGGGGGGGGGGGGGGGGGGGGGGGGGGGGGGGGGGAAAAGCGGGGCCGGGGGGGGGGGGGGGGGGGGGGGGGGGGGGGGGGGGGGAGGCGGGCAAAGGCAAAGGGGGGGGGGGGGGGGGGGGGGGGGGGGGGGGGGGGGCGGGGGGGCGGGGGCGGGGGGGGGGGGGGGGGGGGGGGGGGGGGGGGGGGGGGGGGGGGGGGGGGGGGGGGGCGGGGGGGGGGGGGGGGGGGGGGGGGGGGGGGGCCGCGGGGGGGGGGGGGGGGGGGGGGGGGGGGGGGGGGGGGGGGGGGGGGGGGGGGGGGGGGGGGGGGGGGGGGGGGGGGGGGGGGGGGGGGGGGGGGGGGGGGGGGGGGGGGGGGGGGGGGGGGGGGGGGGGGGGCGGGGGGGGGGGGGGGGGGGGGGGGGGGGGGGGGGGGGGGGGGGGGGGGGGGGGGGGGGGGGGGGGGCGGGGGGGGGGGGGGGGGGGGGGGGGGGGGGGGGGGGGGGGGGGGGGGGGGGGGGGGGGGGGGGGGGGGGGGGGGGGGGGGGGGGGGGGGGGGGGGGGGGGGGGGGGGGGGGGGGGGGGGGGGGGGGGGGGGGGGGGGGGGGGGGGGGGGGGGGGGGGGGGGGGGGGGGGGGGGGGGGGGGGGGGGGGGGGGGGGGGGGGGGGGCGGGGGGGGGGGGGGGGGGGGGGGGGGGGGGGGGGGGGGGGGGGGGGGGGGGGGGGGGGGGGGGGGGGGGGGGGGGGGGGGGGGGGGGGGGGGGGGGGGGGGGGGGGGGGGGGGGGGGGGGGGGGGGGGGGGGGGGGGGGGGGGGGGGGGGGGGGGGGGGGGGGGGGGGGGGGGGGGGGGGGGGGGGGGGGGGGGGGGGGGGGGGGGGGGGGGGGGGGGGGGGGGGGGGGGGGGGGGGGGGGGGGGGGGGGGGGGGGGGGGGGGGGGGGGGGGGGGGGGGGGGGGGGGGGGGGGGGGGGGGGGGGGGGGGGGGGGGGGGCGGGGGGGGGGGGGGGGGGGGGGGGGGGGGGGGGGGGGGGGGGGGGGGGGGGGGGGGGGGGGGGGGGGGCCGGGGGGGGGGGGGGGGGGGGGGGGGGGGGGGGGGGGGGGGGGGGGGGGGGGGGGGGGGGGGGGGGGGGGGGGGGGGGGGGGGGGGGGGGGGGGGGGGGGGGGGGGGGGGGGGGGGGGGGGGGGGGGGGGGGGGGGGGGGGGGGGGGGGGGGGGGGGGGGGGGGGGGGGGGGGGGGGGGGGGGGGGGGGGGGGGGGGGGGGGGGGGGGGGGGGGGGGGGGGGGGGGGGCGGGGGGGGGGGGGGGGGGGGGGGGGGGGGGGGGGGGGGGGGGGGGGGGGCGGGGGGGGGGGGGGGGGGGGGGGGGGGGGGGCGGGGGGGGGGGGGGGGGGGGGGGGGGGGGGGGGGGGGGGGGGGGGGGGGGGGGGGGGGGGGGGGGGGGGGGGGGGGGGGGGGGGGGGGGGGGGGGGGGGGGGGGGGGGGGGGGGGGGGGGGGGGGGGGGGGGGGGGGGGGGGGGGGGGGGGGGGGGGGGGGGGGGGGGGGGGGGGGGGGGGGGGGGGGGGGGGGGGGGGGGGGGGGGGGGGGGGGGGGGGGGGGGGGGGGGGGGGGGGGGGGGGGGGGGGGGGGGGGGGGGGGGGGGGGGGGGGGGGGGGGGGGGGGGGGGGGGGGGGGGGGGGGGGGGGGGGGGGGGGGGGGCCGGGGGGGGGGGGGGGGGGGGGGGGGGGGCGCGGGGGGGGGGGGGGGGGGGGGGGGGGGGGGGGGGGGGGGGGGGGGGGGGGGGGGGGGGGGGGGGGGGGGGGGGGGGGGGGGGGGGGGGGGGGGGGGGGGGGGGGGGGGGGGGGGGGGGGGGGGGGGGGGGGGGGGGGGGGGGGGGGGGGGGGGGGGGGGGGGGGGGGGGGGGGGGCGGGGGGGGGGCGGGGGGGGGGGGGGGGGGGGGGGGGGGGGGCCGGGGGGGGGGGGGGGGGGGGCCCGGAGGGGGGGGGGGGGGGGGGGGGGGGGGGGGGGGGGGGGGGGGGGGGGGGGGGGGGGGGGGGGGGGGGGGGGGGGGGGGGGGGGGGGGGGGGGGGGGGGGGGGGGGGGGGGGGGGGGGGGGGGGGGGGGGGGGGGGGGGGGGGGGGGGGGGGGGGGGGGGGGGGGGGGGGGGGGGGGGGGGGGGGGGGGGGGGGGGGGGGGGGCGGGGGGGGGGCGCGGGGGGGGGGGGGGGGGGGGGGGGGGGGGGGGGGGGGGGGGGGGGGGGGGGGCCCGGGGGGGGGGGGGGCGGGCCGGCGTGGGGGGGTTTTGGGGGGGGGGGCCCCCCCCTCCCCGGAGGTGTATATGAGGTGACACAGAGGATATGTAATAGCCTCTATTTCCTTAATTTGTTAATATAAAATTCGAAAATTTATAGGAGTTAAGTAACTATTGATAAGTCTTTCCAACTTATGGGGTTATAAAACCCAGCAATTTTTTTTCTTTTTATTTTTTATTTTTTTCCAACATATAAACCCAAGAATGATATTCAAAAAGAATATGGGGGGACAAGAAAATTTTATAGCTTATTTTCCCAACACGTCTCAGCGGTCCAGAACGTTCAAAAAAAGCCTCTCTGCTGTATTATTACAGTTCCATTGGTAGTTTTCATCAATCCAAATGAGTTATACTTTCTCGAAATATATATAGATGACATTACTCAATCTTAGGGAAGCTAATAGGATGCTACAATAGCTGTATTATTTATGATTAAATATGTTTTTAAACTGTAAACGCGTTTTTCTCAAAACTGTGTTTTTCAAATTGGCGTACAACGTAGCTAGCTCAGTTTTTATCCATAAATTTGAAATTTTAATCGTAGCTTCCTATATTGTACACACGATATTTGCGATTGATAAATAATTAGATTTGCAATAAACAATTGCGTCGATTTTTTTTAGAAAAAAAAAAAAACTACCGTGAATGAAAAAAAGAGGTCGATTTGTGAATTTTCAAAAAAAAAAATAAAATCTTGGGTACTTCCAAAGAAAAAGCAATGTAGATTGACAAAAACATATTTTTTGTTTGTTTGTAAGTGGTGTACCAAGACTGCTACAGTGTACACCAATTTTCTCCTCCAGAAAAAAAGTCGAAAAATAACTCACAATGTCTCAAACACTAAGATAGGAACACCATATTTTTATTTTTAACAGGGTGAAAGTACTTAAATGACTCATTTTTGCCATGTAGAATTAGCGTGGTCTCTTCATTTTACAAAATAAAACTAAAAATATCCATTACACTAATCTTGTAAAAATGAAATTCTTGTAAAAATAACGAGAGCAGGCTAATCCTACATGGCAAATCTGAGACAGTATATTATACAACCAAGACAGTGGTATCCTACAACCACTTATAGAGTACCTACAGTACGTAGAGTACCACTTAAAAATATAGAGTACCTATTTTAGTTTTTAAAATATTGTGAGTTGTTTTTGACTTTTTTTTTAATGATATATTTAAGATTAATGAGTAGCAGGAATGAACTGGGTTTCAAAAAATATTATTATGTTCAAAACGACTTAGTAATTGTTTTTCGATTTCACAGCCCTCTAGGCTTCGAAAGATTTTGAATATGGTGTGCCTAGACGTTTTTTAATAAAATGCGCATTTTATCTGTCAGTACAGAAACAAATGCCACCATGTTATACATGAATAGTTGAATAGGGGACTTTAAGGCAAATAAGATCATCAAAAAAAAAATATACACAGATGTATTTAAAGTAAAAAATTAATCATTAGTAAAAAAAAAATCATTATCAGTTTTATACAATTATAAACGGCAATCAGGTGCCTATTAAATGCCCGCTAATATTTTTATTAAACTGTTAATTATTTTTGGCAAAAATTTGATTCACTAGTTATTAAAATAAACTATACTCCACTTCAAGAAATATACGTATAGAACTTGAAAATTGATAGTTGCCGTTGCGCACTTGGCCGCACCCTCTTCGCAGCCAGGTGTAAGCAGGTAATATTTTGTTACATTTATATGTTCATGACGTATATTCATCAATTATATATGTCGGAGACACTGTTGTTAGAGTTGGAGGGTTGGACACCCCCTGGGCTTTCCATCTTGTATTCAAATCAAAATAACACTCGAAATGGACGTGACACTGTTTATTCCTAATACTGCTTCCAGTAATTACAAATTTAATGTTAATTAACTTTACATTCACGGAAACTAACAGTCCGCCACCGCTCACCCTTGCCACCAAGATAAACACACTATATCAATAGGCGTACCTTCGCCAATCGTAAGCTCTTATAATAATTAATGTCAGCATGGGTTTTCGGTTTTGTTCCGTTCGCAGGGAGTAGCGAATACCCCTGCGCGTTCCCAGAATCAAACAATCAATCGCATGACCATATAAGGCAATGTTATAGAATTTGGGGTGATGTTATCCTAAGGTGCTGATTCTGCAAATTCTGCAAAGATGAAATCACGGGATTGACTGGTCAGCGGCGATCCAATGTTTTCTTAAGGGGCGACATGGTGGCGCCGCCGACATATATCAAATTAAAGGTAATTTTTTTCTGTACATGATAAACTACCTCTGCCTATGTAAAAGTGGCCGCAAATAGGGGTTGCTAGCTGTTGAAGATTGTTTAGAGTGAAAGAGAGTTAGCACGCTACATCATTCGTTAGGCAAGGATGGCGATAGCCAGCTGTGAGTTTTTAAAGCCATTGCGCATGCGTTGATAGCTAGTGTTCTCAACTAAACAGCCACATTTTCATTATAACCTGTTGTGTTGTTTTGGAGCTCGTAATACGCAACATTGTTTTATTTAACTTAACATGTAATTACGTTTGTTAAAGTAAAGTTTAAGTTTTAAAAAATGAAGTGTTTTCTGTGTAATAAAAATAATAATGTGGTTAACTTTAATAACACATCATTTAAAAAATGTTTATTAATGTTATTGTTTCGTCGCAAAAAACAATATAAGTATCATAATATTTTTGTTAAACACCCGAGAATTCAACAAGTTTTCGTGTCATTGACTGATCCAAATCACATTTTTGATGAAAGCAAAACTCCAGTTGTCCAAGAGTTTACATGCCTTATGTATGGAATCGTTGATTGTCAAAATGTAAATACTGGAAGATTTATTTTGTTCAATAAGACGTATGCTACAAAAAAAACAATGAATGAAAAATTTTTGAAAAAAATAAAGGCTTCGACTCGAATCATATTGTACCATGCTGGAAAACTTTAAAGCAAAAATGTTTATGTAATTTTTAATGCAACCACACAAAAATGTATTAACTATGTTTATTTCGGAGTATTTGAAATGCGTTTCTACTACTGTTTGCACAATTGGTTGAAAACACTAGCTATCGACGCATGCGCAATGGCGTTAAAAACTCTCACAGCTGGCTATCGCCATCCTTGCCTAACTAATGATGTAGTGCGCTAACTCTCTTTCACTCTAAACGATCTTTAACAGCTAGCAACCCCTATTTGTGGCCACTTTTACATAGGCAGAGGTAGTTTATCATGTACAGAAAAAATTTGCTTTAATTTGATATATACTTGATGAATATACGTCATGAACGTATAAATGTAACAAAATATTACCTGCTTACACCTGGCTGCGAAGAGGTTGCGACCAAGTGCGCAACGGCAACTATCACTTTTCAAGTTCTTTACGGATATGTCTGTGTAGTGGAGTATAGTTTATTTTAATAACTAGGGAATCAAATGTTTCCCAAAAATTCAATTAATAATAATTTAATTAAAAATACTAGTGGGCACATTTTAATAGGCAACCCGGCCAAAACAAATTGCCCCTTTTATAATTGTATATAAAAATTTGATTTTGATTAAATACTCAATGAACGTAGCAATCTTGCAGCCGGATCTTAGACTAGATATTAGCCAAACACTATAAGCAAAAAATATTGTAATGTGGCTTCATAAACACAGGCTCAAGGAAATGATTTACCAAATACCTCACTCAAATGCTGGTTTATTTGTTAATATTAAGAAGCTTCAGGCTCAATCCTTACTGCATTTTTAAGTAGTCATTTTGTCCAGTTATTTGATCTAATACACGATATCTTGCTATATAAATAAGTCACTCTATTTAGTAACTACTAGAGGTAGAACTAGTCTTAGAATGGTTTATTATTGATATTAAATGGTTTATTATCGATATTAAAGAATTATATATATACTCTTTTATATATATTATTACAGCTAAATAAAAACATTTCACTCACAATATCATCATATGCATCCTTGATGGCAGTAAGCCCTAATACCCCTATCAGGGGCAGCGCTGTGGTAACAGGTGTGAGACTGCTGATAGCTGGTATCAGCTGTAACACGAGAAGGCACAAAAAGTAGAAGTTAGCCAGGCGCTGGAATTGTTCAAATAAATTTAGGGGTAGGAACGTCAGTATCGAATACTTCGAGGTCTTGATGTAATTACTCTGAAATGAAAAGATTTAAATTAATTCAAATGGAGATAACAGTTTAAATGAGTTTACATTAGTCATGTAATCTAATCAACCTACTCATTACATATAGTGTCCCATCAGGATGGGCATATAATGATTGATACTTCTAAAACTCAATGTAAAGAATATTAGGGCCAGAAGTTGCTGCATCAAATTACATAAGTGAAAAAATCCATCTTTACAGTGATACTATACATACCTCCACTCCACTACTATTCACAACAATGTTTGTTTAATTTTGATATCAATAACTTTTATAGCAAACATCCTCTTAGAAGCAAATTTAAAAAATGTTTAAAAAGAGGATACTTACAGCATAACGAAACTGGGAGTTGAATACTCTGTCATTTGCATGGATTCTTCTCTGGTTATCTGCAATGAAATAAAAAAAGCGTTAGAGGTTATTGGAGTTGTTGTATACCTAGTTTACCATATTTTATTTCTGTTCTAAACGAGTTAAAAAATCTCGACATATATATTGGAATACATTATAAAAGGTACTTGAAGTAAGAAATATTCCACATATAATGGATTGATAACTCTGTTCAATCAGCAATTAGGTTTCAAGTTGTATTTAAACATTTGTTATTATAATAAATTATAAACCTATCAATGTCAAAGTCTGGATACCAACTAAAATTCCCTACATCAAAATTAACTACCTTCAAAAGTACAATTAAGTAAGTAAATATACACTATTATAAAGGAAAAAAGATAAATTTGATATTATCACAAAAAAAAAATCTAGTCTAATAATAAAAACTATATACATTACGAGTGCCTATATGATATCTACATATCCATGATTATATAAGCCCAGGCTCATAATATGTAGTTCGGCTGCCTAACATTTTCAGCTAGATGTTATCAAATTATGAAATCTGTATTAATTGCGAAAAAATTCTATAGAAATGGTTTATTAAAGTTTTTAATTTGAGCGAGAAAAAAATATTCCATATGCCAAAATATCCTTTGAATGGGCATCAATGAGAGACAAGCACAAATCCTTATTAAAAGAGATTTACCAGGAGGTATTTTGCTTGCAAACTGAAAAATAACATGGGATATTTGTTTATTTATTCAGTATGAATAGGCCTCTAAGGCGTGTTCCCTTTCTGCCAATTTTAGTGGTCGAATTATTACAACTCCTCACTACTGTATCGCATTTTTTATTATATACCTATTTTTTAATACAATATGTATACTGAAGAGACTTTTCAGTTTCTGTTAGATGAAAGCATATTTTAATAAAGTTAAGACTATTTTATCGATATTTTTCGTAATTGTTCAAGACTCCATAATTTGATAAGATGTAGTTGAAAGTGTTTGGTGGCCGAACTATTATGAGCCTGGGCTTATATGCAAGTTGGCCTAAATCGTTTTATATTCTGTCAAGGGGTCTCTGCTATTACGTTGTACATTCATTTCTCGGACATTGTGTATACAGAATGAATCATATACTTATCTAGGTGCAGAAAAAATATCAGTGTCTATATAAATGCCAATGAGAAATTTCTCAAAGAATGGGTATTTTAGTACTGTAATCGGATTTTTTCTGGAGGAAAGTTTTTCATTTCGGGAAAAATCTACTAATATCATAATCACATATCTACTAATAGCTGCTTTACATGATCATTAGATCAAATGCATCATGCATCATGCATCAATTTCTACAGGTTATTCATGTATCTACACATTATATGTTCACATGATAAACAGATGTTATAAATTTCATGGCCATTCACGTCTATTTTTAATGATTTCTGGTGGGTTGTTTTGAATTAGTGATCACATCATTTATCAATTTTATGTTTTCTGCAGTTTCACATATTTGTAAACTAATGAAATTAACTTTGTCAAATGCTGCAGGAAATTTTTGCAAAAAGTATAAAATTAATTATAACCCATGCCAACCTATATATTTAGTTGGTATTTACTTAGACCTTGAATACCTATTACAAGTAGAAGATTCATGTAGAAATTGATGTTAATTATGATCGTGTAAAGTTCAATACTCCAAATAAAGGGAGAAGAAAGGACCTGAGACTAGATACTAATAGGTATCTCATTAGAGATTGGCATTAAAATATTTGTTCTTGAGATTTAATAAATACACTTAATAAAATTAGCTGTTTCATATAACCATAAGATAACGAACAAGTTAATCATAAATATTATGTCCACCTGAAAACTAGATTTATCCCATTTTTGTTTATAAAAATCACTAAGAAATTCACATAAAAACCACATGTAGATAATATGTCCATACCGTAAACGCATATCTTCGGTCAGTAAATTGATGTAATTTATTAGCTACAGAGAAGGCTACAGACCAATAACATTGCACTCTTGATGGTGCCCCACCCATTACCATGAAGGGTCAACAACAGTGGCGGTGTGTGATGTTTCAGTTAGCCATATCTTGAAAACGACGAATGGGACCCACTTCACTTTTTTAGGTGATGACTATACACCTCTTACAGAAAGGATTTATAGTGAAACAACCATCAGCAAAGTTTGCGAAAAAATTTTCAAAAACACTGGAGCACTCCCTGGGTTCTCAGTAACGCTCTGTGGAATATTTGCAGTATATTTTTTTTCATAATCTAGAAACAAATATAAGGAGACGTTTTTCGATTTGTTACAAAATATTTTTTGTTTCAAAAAAGTTATGGCCATTTTAATTTTGGGAAACAAAATGTTCCTATAAAATTAAAATTAAAATGGCCATAACTTTTTGAAAAAAAAATATTTTGCAACAAATCGAAAAACGTCTCCTTATATTTGTTTCTAGATTATGAAAAAAAAATATACTGCAAATATCCCACAGAGCTGTTAATGAGAACCCAGGGAGTGCTCCAGTGTTTTTGAAAATTTTTTCGCAAACTTTGCTGACGATTTTTTTCACTATAAATCCTTTCTGTAAGAGGTGTATAGTCATCACCTAAAAAGTGAAGTGGGTCCCATGCGTCGTTTTCAAGATATGGCTAATTGAAATATCACGCACCGCCACTGGTCAACAATCAATTTACAGATGGAAGATCTGCATTTGCGGATGCTGTATGCAGCATGGTATAATTATAACCTCTCATAGTACCAAAATCGACAAATACGACTGAATCTATTTAACCCTGTGTGTAATGGAAATGGTTCAAGGTTTCAGCAATAAAAATCTACTTTATTAATTTTTATTAAGTCGAAATTGCCACTCACTTCACGGGCAGCTGCTTTATTCAACAGATTTCTTAACTATACAGAGAACGTAGTCAATTATTTTCAAAATTTAAAAATAGATAGTTATATCAACATGTACAAAATCCCTGATAAAATTATTTTATAAAACATTTCTGTGTTTTAAGAGCCCCACTTTAATGAATGGTATAGAAAACGGATAAAAATTAGAAATACACCGTTTTGATAATACAGTTTGGTCAATGTGTAAGAATGAGTTTGAGTGATACTTTGAGGGTTGCATTAAACTATTTTGTCATTGATAAAGAAATTTATACATATGTAGGTATATCTTTAAGTCATAATTTTCTTATGACATATCTTTATCTTTCGATAAAATCAATTTATATGTAGATATATTTTAAAAGTATAATTGAATAGATTAATTTTATTGCATGAGCAAAAATAGTTAATCCCACCAGTAAGAAAAATATAATTGGCACAAGGCCAAATACAAATTTTAAAAAAGGAATGAGTATGGATAGATATTCCTAATAATACTCAAGCTTGCATCTTCATATGATCAGAAGCAAATTATTATTTTATCTTGCATTTGATAACAGATTTAATATAGTAAGACATGTTTGTGAACTATTTTTAAAATAATGCACTAGTTCTTAAAACTAGTTGAAATTTGGTTATGAGTTTGACCATTACTTAAGTATCAGATGATCTAAAACAGATTATATATTGCCGATTCGTTCCTTACAAAAAAGGGAATCTCTCAACATTTCCGAATAGCTAATACCCTGGCCAATATAGACCTTTTATCTAAAATTAGGTAAACCTAATATGAACATCATTCTTCCAAGTATTTACGTAGTCTTACTTAATATTCATAGTAATTGAATAGGTAAATAAAATAAAATCAACTAAGGCCATTTTTCACATCAAATAAATATGAATATTTGATATAAATTTTCCCTGGATATTTCATAATGTTCCAAAATTCGATTACCTTCGGTTCTAATTTAATGTGGTTTATGTCTTGAAAGGTAAAAAATAAAAATTGGTATTTTTTATAGTAGTATATAGTAGGTGTACTACCTACTTTTTGTATATTCACAACACTGGACTACTTAATATGTATAAGTGGGTCTTATCCAGAACAAAAGTGTCAGTTCTAAATGGATTAATGTTACCCATAGCGATTCATCCAGTACAGTAAGCATTATACAAACTAGCTTATGTAAAAAAAATATTATTTATATAGGCTTAAGATAAGAAAAAAATATTACCACTACAATACATACATACAGGTAGGGAAAACGTTCAGTTTGAGACAGTGGATCCACAACTGAAAGATTCTGTGTGTAAGGGTACAGGCCACATCTGGAGTTGCCCGTGACGGTTGCAGGTAATGTTACAGAATTTGAACTGATGAACGATATAACAAGAACAGCTAAACAGAAGCATTTAGAGGAGAGGAGCATATGCACAGAAAATTTTGTAGTTTAACGAAGCAGAATTTCCAATCTTGTATGCGTTCCTTTCATTCACTGATTTTGTTTTGACACTGCACTTTACATAATATTAAGTGGATACTAATTCAAGCCTTTTAAATATACATATTTTTCTGTTTTTCAAAAAAATGCCACATACACATTAAAAATCCAAAGATATTTGAAATATAATCACTCACCACAGGGCACATAGCCTTTACGGAAGTCTTTGGAAGAATGAGGTGAATCCAACTTATCAGGAACAGTGGTTTGGTACCTTTTCTGGTCCCTCCACACCACAAGTTTACTAAATACACTAAGAATGGATTCTCAAGGCTCAAATGTCTTCGTCACTACTAACTACACTCGTTTTAGATCTGCTTATGTCATTGTCGGTGCTCTCAATACCAAGAACAGTAGCTTTCTGCTTCTGTTTGCACTTTTTTCGTGTATGTTTCAAATGTCTCTTGGAGGACTGTTGTTCACTGTCATCATATACCTCAAAAACCTCCAGTTCGTATTCCATTTTGGCAGTACTTCTCTTAATAACATTTATAGTAAGACTGACAGATTTTCAATCTCTCCCCGGGTAAACATGCATTTCTTCTATTGAATCACAGCTAGACCAATAAATACGCAAGAATACTTGTCGCGGTATAACATGGTTGTGTTACAGATTAGGTCGCTTCGCGTCGATTTATGCGAATCTGTATAATACTAGTTAATAATACTTGATGATTTTGATGAATCTTACATTACCACGGTCCGATTAATGTAAATTAGTTTTAATGTTGGGACGAGTTAAATTTTGTTACACTTTAATTCGCCATATTGGATGTAGGTAATTTAGATGTCAGTGAGAATCTGTCATGTTTTTTGACAGCAAAGATAGACTGCTTGACGACAGATGGCACCAAGAATGACACACGAAAATATAATAGTACATAATTCCGAATAATATTTAATATTATTGTGATTATGTGATTAAAGCTATTATTTTTCAGTAAAATATATACACATGAAATATTATTCCCTCATTTTCAGCATTTATTTACATCATGCTGCAAAATGTACAAGTGATCTCGTTTTAATGTCATCGTAATCTAAGATACCTATTTATATAGAGCGTCCCAATTTAATGTCTCGTCGATATCTTGGGTTATTTTTGCTATAAAGAAAATTTAAACGCTAGTTATGCAGCTTTTTCATGGAATCTGAATTTGGCTTCGGGCTTATTTATACAAGGTACAGTAACAGAGAATAACATTAATAACTAGAGATCGCCAAGGCGAGGCTCATTACAGGGTCGCACTAGCCCATAAAATTACCTACGTATTAGACCGGTGACCTACCTGTAAATGCTTGTTAACAAAGTTGAATGGCGCAGGAAGGTGATGGGTAGAAAACTATTTTTTGCTGTCTGTTAAAAGCTGTACGGCAGGTGAAACCCCAACTCAACACAAATTATGTAAACAAACTAAAAGGTTTGTAAAATTTTAAATAATTTGATTTCTAACAAATACATTTAATAACGAATTCAGTGGCAAAAAGAAAATGCTGACTCACCCCCAAAACATTTTTTTCATCATTTTTTTACCTGAAGGGCTTTAGATATAAGAGTGAAAAGTGGATGAAATAAAGAGGTATATCCTACCTAGGTATTAATCCATTTGTAAATTGAACATCTATTGAATCGTTTCTAAGTTATTTGAAAAATTCGTCACAGACATTAATCCAATCAGAAATAAGGACTTTTTGCTATAAAAATAACCAATCAAAGAAGATTTTTCTGGACATATGTTTTGCACACCATACTCGACTAGAAACATTGGTTGTTTATACAATTGTGACGTCATTGGGTGGGGTCATAGCCTATGACTCACAGGTCGCGACGAGTCGCATAGCAGTTTAGTTCGAAATGTGACCGACTGATTATTATTGTAGAATGCATAGCAATACGCGCGGTTGAGCTATGGGTACTTATAAGATTTTACACAGAGAATTTTAAGAAAAGTGAGTCGTAGCCAAAAAATGTTTAATTTGAAGGGCTTTAGATACAAATTTGAAAAGTTGCTAGAACGACGGATGCAATATGGGCATTAATCAATTTACAAACTGAAAATTCATCGAACCATTCTCGAGTTATTCCAAAATACATGGAATGACGTCACATAATGATATTCCACCCATTGGGAATATTTTTTTCTCTAGATGGCTGCCAATAGGAGCGGGGGGGGGGGGAATTTGTCGGGTATTTTTTTGATATATCGCACTGTTCACACGAGTTATGAACGAGTTATTATTGCATAAAGAGTGTGAAAGTCCCGTATCACTCTAACTGATCAGCTAATTTTTTAAAATATGGAGCCTTTTTCCACGCTTACCAATCAAACTCACGACACACTGCGTCAGCGTGACGTATACTAAAACATAACGGCAATCGTGGTTTATGACCCCCACCCCATCTCAGCTGCATGTTGCCCAGTCTTTCCCAATCTGCTACGATCCTTCGCTATGAATATTTATTATACGTAGGTACATGTATGGGCTAGTGCAACCTGTATGAGCCTTACTTTAGCGATCTCTATTAATAACTATACAAGAAGAAACACAATACAGTGTCCGCTATAAAGTTAGATTTGTTGGTCGTGTACTTAATTAAGTTATTTTTTTACACGATTTTATTATTGATAAAACTAATGTTTTACAAATATTTTGCAGTTCGTTTCCAAGATTTTCAGGGGTGCGCCAGATTTATGGTAAAAAAAAGGTTCGGTTCAAGTTTTTTGCTATCGTAGTCTTCTATTTGGGTCTTGAAATAACCCCTTAAAGTCTGGCGTGGGTCACATGTTTCCATACAAAACTACGAGAAATTTAAATTCTACTAGCCGCTACCGAAAATTATTATTTTCGCAGGCAGGGCAAGTATGGGCGCACCTATTGAGGAACCGCCCTGACAAGTTGTAAAAGTGAACGAATAAATTGTTATGGGAAACTCGAAAGTGCGCGTGGCATTACGTCACATTAGAAGACACTAATAAGATTATAGCTAACCATAATCAACATCTACTCACTATTTTACTATCTGTTAACATCAAGCGACACGCAGTATGTATGTAAGTATACCTGTACGTATAATTGTAAATATCATTCTACAATAAAAAAGTAGGGACGTTGTGAAACAAGGTCAAATGTCGAGTTTGGTAACCATCATGAACATCAGTAGAAAGAACACAAATAAAATAGAAATATGAAGTCGTCGCCGTCGCCATTCATTATAAAGGTAAATGTAGAGGATAAGTTAAACATTTCCTGTGCTTATGTATCTCTGTATTAGAAAAAACTGCAAAAAAGACCATCTACTGAATGCTTTTGACTCCTATCGAGTTTACGCATCAATGTCGTTGGCCACCGACTGCGTGGTGCGCCAGTGCGCACATATGTTGCAACACGAAATGAAATAACCCATATGTTTATTAGAATGCGGTATTCCGCCTCTGATAATCCGATCATGTACGTATCACATAGATGAATACTTGATTGTCAAACATGTCGTCAATTTGCAATGCTGATAGATGGATAGTAGAACGTAGAAGATGAAGAAATCAAATAACTTGAATTTTTCGCGGTCGGAGACTAATATTGGCATCGCAGTGTAGTGTATGTGGCTGTGTGTCAACTAAGTTGAAAATTAGTTGGCTTGAGAGGTTACTGGAATCCATTTGTTTTTTTTTTGTTAATTTTTATGATTATTTTTTTTGCTGTTATAGCTACTATTTAAATGAATGAATCGTGAGGGCAATTTCTGGAGTTCAAACGTTTCCCCGAGTTATGGCATGTGAAAGTGGTGAATTCAAAAACAGAAGTATAGAGAATTAAATTAATAATAAAATATTTTTTGAAAAACAAGCTTTTATTTAAATGTTCTAAAAAAGAAGAAAATAAACTAAATTGAATCAAACCCATCAATTTATTGCATTACACAATTTATATGATATAAAAAGCTTGCCACGAGATTTACTTGTGCAGATGTATTTACCTATTTCATAAAATACATACTTATTTTTCTTTTTCTATTTTCTGATGTCAATATCAAGTTACAAAATTATTACATTCTTGATTATCTACACAAGTAAATCTCGTGACAAGCTTTTATGTCATATAAATTGTGTAATGTAAGAAATTGATGGGTTTGATTCAATTTAAAGTTTATTTTCTTCTTTTAGAGCATTTAAATGAAAGCTTGTTTAAAAAAATTATTATTAATTTATTTTTTATTAGCGACCCGCCCCCGGCTTCGCACGGTTTACGACATCACATTAGAAACCTCTAAAATTATCAGTGTTTCTCTACTATATTATGCATGTATTATACATATAAACCTTCCTCTTGAATCACTCTATCTATTAAAAAAAACCGCATCAAAATCCGTTGCGTAGTTTTAAAGATCTAAGCATACATAGGTAGGGACAGACAGCGGGAAGCGACTTTGTTTTATACTATGTTATGATTATGATTATGATTTTTTAGTTATCGTCGTATTTTTTGTCTTAATGTTCTCTTAAATCTTAATGTTTCTCAACCTGTTCATACCATCCCTAACCTATACCAAGTTATAACTCTTTAAAATTGGTATGGTGGCCATCTTGTTTTTTGCCATTTTGAATTTTTTTCACAAGCGCTAGAATTTGCCTTGAGCAAGTTTTTTTTTAAATTATATTATACACTTGCTGACCCGCCCAACGTTGTTCTGCCATATAAATTATTTCTAGGGGTAGGACGGTGAAAATTTGGGATTATAGATATTTTTATGCCATTTCAAAACAAAAATAAAAAAAAATTGTCAAAAAATAGAAAAAAAAATTTCTGGATAGGAACACCCTAATCACCTAGCGGTATGAAATATACTTTACGATCTATTCTCATACCTACCAAATATACATACAAAATTTCATAAAAATCGGTCGAACCGTTTCGGAGGAGTGCGACCACAAACACCGTGACACGAGAATTTTATATATAAGAAGATAATCTTTCTTGTGTGTGTTTTGAAAATCCCTAGCGTTCCTAATAATGAATCCTAGAATATTATATGCCGATACCACTATTTTATCAATGTGGAGATTAAATTGCAATTTTGTGTCGAATGTTATTCCTAGATCCTTAAATGTCTCAGCTCTGTTAAGTGAAGAACTACCTAGCGTATAAACAAATTGAAGCAACCTGTGCCTCCTTGTAAATGTCATAATATTACATTAGGAAGCATTAAGCGGTAACCGATTAAGTGTACACCATGTACTTATATTGTGTACATCTGTTTGCAGGAGCATACAATCTATGTCGCTGTTAATTGAGTTGTGGATCTTTAGATCGTCAGCATATAGCAGGCAGTGACACTTTAAATCAGGCACGATATCATTTATGAATAAAATAAAAAATAAAGGACCCAAAACAGACCCTTGTGGGACTCCCGACGTTGCGGTGAACTCGCTCTCGTGGTTACAAGTCTATCACTTGTAACCACGATATTGAACATACTGATTACTGTTGCTTATAATGAATGCTTATAATGAATTTATATTATATTTAAGGCTACTAATAAGATATCTCAGTGTTGTCTTAATGTTCTCAAACTCAAACACAATTAATCACTTCACGATTAATAAGGCTGCCTGTTATTTTGAAGAAATCAGCCGTTTCCAACAAAATAGCGGATAGCTAGTGGATAATTTAGAAACTAGGTAATTGGTAATTAGTATGTAGACCTTCCATTTATTCTGTTTAATATGAGTATTTGTAATATAATAGATACTAGCTGCTAGTTCAGATACTAACTGGCTTGTTTACAAACTTTATTTCAGTTTCTGTTCATATAAGTTTTCTAAATACTGTATCATTTACAGTGTCAGACAAAAGTTAAGCAACTAATGCAAGTTGTACATATTTAATGGTATAACACAATAAAATGTAAAAATTGACAAAACATTTATCATATAACAGTAGGTTATATTCTTACAGGAAGTCACGTTTCAACAGAATTATGTTATTTGCACACTAGTAAGAGATATATCAAATCAACAGTTATAATGGCTGTAAAAGAGGTGACAAAAGTTAAGCACAGTTAATCACAGTGATGACGTCAGTGATTCATCATAGTGATGAATCTAAATTTAATTTAATAGATTCTGATGGTATGCAGCGTGTATGGCATCCAAGACGTAAGCGGTTAGACCCTCATTATTACCGTAAGTTTGTAAAACATGGCGGTGGGAGTGTTCTTGTGTGGGGTTGTTTTTCGGCCAAAGGTATGAGACCGCTGCTTAAAATAACGGGTATTATGAATCGTTTTCAATTACCTGGATATTTTAAAACACGTCATTTTACCCTTTGCAGAGGAGGAAATGCCTCCAGTTGGATATATCAACATGACAACGATCCAAAGCACACTGCAAATATCGTTAAACAATGGTTCGTGGACGCTCGCAATATCCAGATCTCAATCCTATTGAGAATCTGTGGAAGATTGTTAACCGTCGAATTCGGGATAACAACAGGTACTCCCATATTGAAGCATTGTATGAGGCTTTGTCGCGAGAGTGGACACAGATATCACAGCATACTATTCAGAAGTTGATTGAGTCTATGCCCCGAAGGTGTGCTGAAGTCATTAAACATAAAAGCTATACAATATTAATATTATTGTATTTAATAAGTTGCTTAACTTTGGTCACCTCTTTTACAGCCTTCATAACTGTTGATTTGATATATCTCATACTAGTGCGCAAATAAAAGAATTCTGTTGAAACATGACTTCCTGTAAGAATATGACCCACTGTTATATGATAAATGTTTTGTCCGATATTTACATTTTATTGTGTTATACCATTAAATATGTACAACTTGTTTTAGTTGCTTAACTTTTGTCTGACACTGTATATATGTATGAAAATAAAGGGCGAGTGTCACTAAGAATTGTTTCATGTCCCTGTATGGAACGTTACAGTATTTTGCGCCATTATTTCAGACTATATTAAGGATCGAAAATTTTGGTTCCGGTAGAGGTGCCCGACGTGACTCTCCTTTGGGTTCGCGTTCCATCGCTACTCGAGTCCGAGAAATGGGCATACCTACTTTCGGAAATAATAAAGATATCAACACGTAGTTTGCTCTAAAATATTCGGCAATGCGTGCCCTTGTTAATCCGGTCCCAGACACTGCGTGTGTTCGGCGAAACTTCGGCATACGGGGACCTTCGCGTAGTGTCTGGGAGGCTACTTCGCTAAACCTTCGTCATTCGTAAACCGCTTCGGCCGGCTGTCGGTAAAATTGTGCGAAGCAAAGAACCACGAACGTACTACGGCAAAGGTCTCAGACACTTCGCTTGGGTTTGTGAAGGAGTTTAGACTAGCTCAGTACCGTTCAGTGAAAGGATTTGTTGTAAAATGGAGTGGACAAACGGTTTAACCATAGAATTTTTTGCAAATGTATGAAAAAGAACTGATAAACGCACTGGATGTAAAAAAGAACAAGAGAGCGAGCTTTACTACGAAGGCATCAGAAGCAGAGCATTCGCAAAAGCATCGCATAGTGTGGGAGCTAAGCGAATGCCGCAGCAACTACGACTCCTTCGTCTCCTTCGCCGAATACACGCAATGTCTGGGGACCGGCTTTAGTCGCTATGGGTTAGAATTACAGTGCAAACAAATTTTGTTGTTACAATCACGACACAAAATCACGAAAGTAGTGTCTCTATGGTGCCTGTATTCGGTTTAGAATTTCGGTTACCGCCCGATGCTATTCCGTCACCAAAAATATGTAATGAGCACAATTCAATG